>CAMZMU010000101.1:8639620-8747609 GCA_947311845.1 Poa pratensis
TAATTTGAATGGAATTTCAACTAGAACTACCCTAAAACTCCTAATCCTCGTCGGCGGAGAGAGGTTGACGATACCGGCCTCCACTGTTGATATTTTCAACAATTTGTGTGAGGCTCGAGTAGTCCGCCGGGCCGTTGGGATGGCGCGGCGATGGATGTAGCGTGTTCACTGACGCGAGCAAGGCTTGAGGGAGTCGAGAATGTCCTTAGGGTCGACAAGGTCACGATGTGGCAACGGGACACACAAATCCACCAATACCTCCTCCGGTTCCGACTTTGCTGCCGAAGGACCACCTAGCCCTATGGTGGTGAGCGAGTCTTCTATTTCGACGTGCGGCCCACCCCACCTCACGGTGGCTCGCGTAGGACCCGCGTGCTCCCACGACTCGTGTTTCGACACGCGGAGCGACGTTGTGCCTTGCGGCGTTTATTTTTTGTATTTGTGCCTCCATAACATCAAGTAGATATAATATAAAAAATATGATAAATCTAATCAAACTATTGGTGTGCTATAGATCTACAAACTTGACAATTGTTTACAAGTATGAGGGATGCATTTTGCTTATGGGTGCATACGCACCCGGTATTTAAAATGCATTTTAAAAACATTTTAAAATGTCAAAAATATTAGAAAATTGGTCGCGCATAGATTTTAACATTCTTGTTTAAGAAACCGTTCCACGAAAAAACGGCATTTTTTGTGATGTGTTAAAAAAGGCCCAAATTTTGGTGTTAAAATAAGACTTTTCACGGGACAATTTTTTGTCACCACAAATAATATGGAGTTTCCACGAAACAACTTTGTAGACACATAGAATGTGAAGCCATATCCGCGGAATTTTATTTTTAAAAACGAAATTTCAAAATATGTTTTTTTAATACATATGAACCCGGGTGTCAAAGGGGATTTCACGACGTAGAACAAAAATTAGAATCTCAAATAATTTGAAACAGTATTGTCACTGAACTTAAGTTGAATTTGTAAGAATCGACTTCGGCTTGAAAAATATTCAAACCTACACGTCCACAGATTCGGAGCGAAAAAAAGACCTCTCGAGTACCTCCTACCCTGTCCCTCGAGCCAGCGGCAAAATCAAATCCCGCTCCGCCGCTCCGGTGACCCCATCCCCGGAGACGAAGCTCTACGACGCAATCGCGCGTAGCGCCTGCTCGCCATGACGGAGGTACTCCCCGCTCTCACTTCCCGCTGCGAATTTCGAGGCCGCACGTTTCCCAATCACGGCTGCCAGATTTGGGCGTAACCCGGTGCTTGCTTATTGCGATTGTTGCCACGGCCGTCGTCATATGAGTAGTATTTTTGCTGGGCTAATCTAGCTGATGATTCTGGACCTCGCCCGGCGGCGGTCCAGCTTTTAGTCTCGTGGGTCTCGAAGAATTAGGGTTAGGTTTCGCTTGCTTGTACTGTACATGTCTCGTTCGGTTCAATTGCGACGAAGGGAACCTGTTGTTTTGTGAAGCCAACTACAGATGATTAGGCCCTCTGATATGGTTCCGTCATCTATGGTGGGTGGTGGCACTTCATCCGTTCTAGATTTTGACTGGGGAATTTGTACGACGCTTGAGTGGAGAATAGCGGGTGGGAGGTGCCAATACATCCTGGTGTAATGCTGATATTGGGCGATGTTTGTCTTCTGGTAGAAAATAGTGAGTTTTTTTTTTTTTTTGCCTTTTCGAAAAATTACGTGCAATCTTCTACTTATTGTGTAATATTAGTCTCTGTTATACTCTTGAAATCCAATTCTCCAAGTTAAATTTTGGGACTAAGAACTTGCCCTCTCTTAATTTCAGTATTGGGTGAGCCAAGGAAACAAATGGTGCGACTTGTGTAAAATCTTCATATCTAACAATCCGTTCAGCATCAGAACGCATGAGACTGGTAAACGCCACAAGGACAATGTCACCCAAAGATTGTCCACGATGCAAAAGGATGGTGCTGCTAAGGAAAAAGAGCAGCAGCAAGCAGCTAAAGCCCTCCAGCTGATAGAAGCTGTAAGTTCTTAATTTGCTGTATTTTTGTGAACTGGATTTGTAAATGGAAAGGGAATATGGTGCTACGTGTTGTTAGAACACGCAGGATTTTCGTCTTGCATAATCCCTTTTTGTACCTGTTGCAGTTTGTCCAGAGTTATGGAGGCAGCATGCCTGATTATATTTCAATTTTTTTATGTGCAGAAAGCTAAAAAGAGTTACCAGAAAGATTTAGAGAATAACCAGAGAAACGTTGATGGTGACAGTTCTGCAGCACCTGGAGAAGGTTGTTTTCCTTGATACCTGAATACCTGATGCATTGTGGCCTTAGTTTCCCATTGCGTGCATTGTCATCTTTGATTTGTGTAGCATAAATTAGATCTTGATCTATTATTAACATCCCCTTGAGCTTTCATTACCTTTGCTGACTTTTCTCCTACTGATTCTAGTTGTTCACTTCCTGAGTTTCCAGCCAGATGGCCACACCACAGCAGGGGAATGTGATTGCTGAACCAAGAAATAACCTGATATTTATCGTCAGTTTCCACAGTCCCACTTATTTCTTATGCTTAAATTACCCATCCAAACATGTCTTTCCTAGCTGTTTCAAAATTATATGCAACTTTCTTTTTATTCGTGCAAGTCAAATGTCCTTACTAGAATATCCCAATAAATTTTTATTTGATTGGGGCAAAATGTGTTAAGACAACATTTTAATCAGTGACTCAAAAATCATCACGATGCGTGTGAGATTGAGTGCATCGGACGGAGAAAAAAATTGACTGAAGCAAAATTGAAAACCAGCTAGCTTCAACCTGCAAGTTAGTAAAACATGAACTGTACCTCAGCAAAGTGTATAGTTGTCCAACAATTTAGCATTTATAGTTTTAATTTCTCTGCACGCTATATGGCCTGGTTAGTATATGAATTCGGGTTCTACATGAACAAGTTATTTTGAGCTAGCGTACTGGATAGTGAAGACTGTCTGCCACTTAATACTAATTGGGCATTTAATACCATTGTCTGGATTCCCTAGTATGAATTATGAAGTATACTTTGCATGTACTGATAGACGGTCTGATCATGTTGTAGCATGACAAAGCATTTCTGTTCTGAGATTGTTGACAATGCATTGATGTCATTTTGAAGGTCGGACCTGTGTTGGTTAACATGTTTGAAATCTGGTATGTGCAGGATGGGTATTCGACTCAACTACAGGGTATTATCATGATAAATCTACTGGACTGTACTATGACTCAAACTCCGGTTTCTATTATTCTGACGGTTTAGGTACTTCCATTAACCAGACACACATACCTGTATTTCTTATTCGTGCTGTCATGCTTTCCAGAAACTTTGTTCGATATAATTCATATTTTTTCTTCTGTTGAGCAGGCAAATGGGTCACCCAGGAAGAGGCATACAAGTCCGTGGAGACTTCAAAAACTGACGCTGCGCAATCATCAACTTCGCAAACAAAACCACCTGGTGGAGGCGGGGCTGTGTCCAGTATTAAAGGAGGGCCAGCTCCAGGTGTGGTGGTCACGAAACCACTGAACCCGATGAGACCTGTGAAGGGTGCTCCATCCGGTATCGCTGTTAACAAGAGGAAAAGGGAAGACACTAAGAAGCCCAAGGTGGTTTCGAAGGAGGAGGAAGCGGCCCTGAGAGCGTGGGAAGCAGCGAGGAAACGGGTTGACGACAGGGAGAAGCCTCTGATGGGATTATATAAAACGTACTGAGGTGCCAGTGCTCCCAAACTCTCGCCGGGGTACACCCACAGTCGCCTGTGCTACCTGGGTAGTATATTGGAAATGCTAATGGATGAATTGTTCTGAAAAAGAGACATACCAGCTGGCGTCGATGGGTTTCAGTCATCGAGAGGAGCCCTTCAGCGTCAGCTAGGCGTGTCTGCACTGCACTGCAGTGTTACAACACCTCATCAAAGTTCCTAAATTGGCCAAATCCTGTTGTGTGGAACATGTACAAAAAATGAGTAACCACCCACTACCATTTCCTTGTACCCCTTACCCCAATGTATTGCATTACATTACATGATACAAGTGATGTGAACTGTAGCCACTGTGGAATCTGGTTGAGACAAATTATTGAGGACCTTCTATCCTGTCATCGGAAGAACTCCTAGTGGCCACAGTGGTATCATCAGTTCATTATTACTCCCAAAAAATGGTGGATATTATTTTGCACATATTGCTGGGATTATTTTTTTCCAAGCCCAGTTATATTTCCTCTTTCCTTTTTGTGATGAGATCATGACATACAGTAATAACCTGATATGCCAGGGAGAATTCTGCAGCAAGTGCCAAGCCTCGGTCACCGTCCAAACTCTTTGTGTGAAAGCACGAAAACAAGGTGCCTTGTGTCCACGCTCCATCAACTTTCCGGAGAGCAACCAGTTTCGCCCAAGATCCGGTAACGGCCACCGTACTACGTCGTGGCTCCGCCGAACTACCGAAGGAGTCCGTCGGCGTAGCGGCCACTTGCTCCGTGTCGTCGGCGAACCTTGGAAGCAGCTCGGCGCTGCCGGTCAACCAGCGCCACGCTCGTCTCCTCACACCACCAACCAAAGCTGTCGCCATGAGTGAGTGCTACTCCTAAGTCCTAACTCGTCCAGGTTACGATTCCTAACTCGTTGATGGCTTGGTACACAAAAAGATAAAAGAATGGAGAGCGAATAATCCGCAACTAGTTGCACCCGCAACCCATTGTCCAAAATCATATTTTAGAGTTTCTAAAATTTTTTGTAATAAATCATACACATTGGTTATTTGTAATAAAAAATTTCCCATAAAGAATGTCGGATGTGTTCGTTCAGCGTCAGTTAATCATAACCATCTATCTCACGTGAACCTAAATCGACTGATCTAACACCTAAGAGCATCTCGGCACCCCAAATTGACCTTCCAAAGCCCAAATGGGGGTCCAAATGCAAAAATCGTGGCCAGTGGCACCCCAAGTGTTCGGGCCGAGCCATTTTGTGTCCGGCACTCCCCAGAGGCCAGCCAAATTTGGGGACCTCTACGGGGTGCCGGACATTGCCCGGACACGTCCTCTGACAGGCGGCCCCCACTCGTAATACACACAAGGCCGGCGCACAATTCCCACCTTCCTTTACATTACCGACCCGGACGTCAAAATTCTCAATCTTCCCTCCATTTCCAAAACCCACACCGCCGCCACTCGACCCTCACTCGTCATACACACAAGGCAGTATCGCTGTTAACAAGAGGAAAAGGGAAGACACTAAGAAGCCCAAGGTGGTTTCGAAGGAGGAGGAAGCGGCCCTGAGAGCGCGGGAAGCGGCGAGGAAAGGAGTTGACGACAGGGAGAAGCCTCTGATGGGATTGTATAAAACGTACTGAGACGCCAGTGTCCCCAAGCTCGAGGGGCGCTACCTGATGCAGCGAAAATGCTAAAATGGATGGATTGCTCTGAAGAAATAGATGTGGAGACCAGCGTCGATGGGTGTTTCAGTCTTTCATAGGAGCTCTTCAGCGTCAGCGACTGCAGCGTAGAATGCCTCATCAAAATTCCTAAAATTGGCCAAATCCTGTAGCCACCGCTGTGGAGGCCCGCTTTACAAAACTATACGCTGGTGACAGGTCTGAACATAGTGCCGACATTTATTAAGCTGTGATTAATTGTTCCAAGCCCAGTTGTTTTTCCTCTACTTGTGATGATTCATGCAGTGCCGGGGGAGAATTCTGCAGCAAGCGCCGGCGCTGGCGGAGTGCCAAGCCTCAGTCAGTCAGCGTCCGAACTCTGAATGTGAAAGCACCAAAACTGGGCGCCCTCTCGTCCTCCCCTCCGATGCGGCAACGGCCACCGTACGTACGTGACTCCGGCAAACAGCCACCGGAGTCAACCGGGTGCCCCACCGGTCTCCGCCGTTCAACCAGCGCCACGCTCGTATCTCCCTCCCCACACCACCAACCAAAGCTGTCTCCATGACTGATGTTGATTGCACAGATTATCATCCGAGCTGAGCACACGCTCCAACTTGAGGATAGAGAAAGGTCCAAAAGGAACAGAAATCATGGCAGAGAAGCGGCCGGAGACCGAAACCGTTCGCCGCCTGAAGAGATCGATGGGTCTACCTGTTACTCCCCTCCGTTCGGAATTAATTGACACACATTTGGTTACACATGGATGTATCTAGACACCATACAATTATAGATACATCCATATTTGGACAAAATCAAGTCAATTAATTTGGAACGGAGGGAGTAGTAATTAACTAATACTCCTACGACTAAGAAAATGAAGAAGATGACATCTTCCACATGATGCTTCCCACGTTCTGAACTGAACGGGCGGTCGCCCTCCATTTCTTATTATTCCGGCCGAAGTGACGAATCGAATTATGCACCGCTCGCAAAGCGAACACATGTTTTGTTGGCACCCGTACGTGTAACCTGTGCTGCCGTCACGTCGTCTTTTGACCGCGAACTTGCGGACTGGTCGTAGGGTCAAAACAAGCGTGCGCCGGTCGGAGCCGTGGATCACTCCACCTACTACCGCTTGACCCACGCCGTCAATAACTTTTGGAAAAGAAATCCAAACCAAAACAAACCTTTTAACTTTGTATACAAATATAAAAACAACGGTTTTGTTATTCCTCACTCGAGTGAGAATTAAGTTAGACCTCACTCAACTCTAATCACATTAGATCCATCGTTACGATTAGAAAATTGTCAGTTGCACATGTAACCGGATGGGGTCATGTGAGTAAGAGTTAACTAATTCTCACTTGAGTGAGACCTAGTCGCTCCCATAAAGCAAACTCTGAATTTTAATTTTCGGAAGCTGAAAGGTAACACTCTCGACATGTCAATCCTGAACTCCCCCGTCTATCCAAAACACTGCACCTATTTTCCACGCCAGAAAAGGAACTCACATTGCTACTCTCCATGACAGCACCACCGGGTCTTTCTTCACCATTCATTCGGCTCCCGACCATCCCCTTTCTCCGTCATCGGACTCCGGCAACTCCGTATTTGGACGAGACACGCAAAAGGAAAAGAGCTGCTGCTCACTCAAAACATGTCCCACAAACGGCGCCCCCGTCCGCCCGTCCCTAGCTAGCTGTTGCTCGCCCATCGACGTCCCCAACTTCCTCTCGCGACTTCTCGGCGGCGGGTCAACGAAGCACTGCGCTGCCGTTGCGGAAGACTTTTCGACGTGGACTTCGAGCTCGGCGGAGGAGTGGACACGCTCCCCTCCACGCAAGTCAGCGTTGTGGCACAACACCAAGACGGGAACACTCGGCGACCCTTGCCTAGATGACAAACCAGAGCGTGTAGATCACACCATCTCTTGCGCAAGACAGGTGCAAGCATGGCGACGAGCCTGGCTAGGAGGGTCATCGGCAGCGGTGGCTTGACGGAGCTCTGCGATGCCCAGCCGGCGACGACTAGCAGGGCTGAGATACAAACGGCCCGCAATTGCATCGTCCGCCGTGTGGTGAATGTGAGAGAAGAGATGGATATGACATGCGGGACCGAATAGTCGATGAGATTAACATGTTATCTCGCCCGGGATTGTAGCATTCCCGGTGCGTCTAACAAGTTTAGGATCCGAAATAGACCGGGATTGACAAGTTCAAAATGCCAACTTTCAGAATTCCAAGTTCAGGGTTTGATTTATCTTTCGTCTACAAGTTCAGAGTTTGTTTTTAACTTTTTAGATGACTTTTTAACGAGGAATGATGTGTTCAAGGCTATAATTTGGGTGCCACTAAAAACGAAGGTGTTTGCGTGGTATCTTCGTCGAGGAGTAATTCTTACAAAAGATAACCTTTCCAATCGCAATTGGCACAGGAGTAGAAAGTGTGTCTTCTGTCAGCATGACGAGACTATTAAACACTTATTCTTCCAGTGTGAGTTTGCTAGGTCTATATGGTCAGCCATCCAGATAGGTTCTACCTTATACCCCGCGAAGCATTGCAAACATTGTCGGCAATTGGCTAAACGGGGTGGATCGTAGGTTTAAACTACTTATTAGGGTGGGAGCGATTGCCGTTATTTGGTCGCTATGGCTATGTAGAAATGACAAGGTTTTTAATGACAAAAATTCTTCTGTTATGCAGGTTATCTACCGATGCACAGCTACTCTCCGATCATGGTCGGCCCTGCAGCGTGTGGAGCACCGCGAGCTGTTTTTGGAGGTGTCGTCGCGTTTGGAGGCTGCGGCGCGGGAGTTATTCTCCCAGCATGGATGGCCACATAATCTCCGGATCGATCCTCCACCACCTTAGGCGTATTTACAATTTCTCGTTATGATATGTAATTCGCTTTTTTTTATTTTTCGCATTCTTTGGAACTTTTGAACTCATTGGGGCTATGTGCATCCTATTTATGCAGAGTCCGGGTGTAATTCTTAATACTCTTTAAGTAATAAAATCCCTTTATCGAAAAAAAATTTGGGTGCCACTAACGAGAAAGCTAGCTATAACCCAAACTATAGTTAGATTCTTCGCCTTAAACAAAACGATCGCCAACAAACAAAAAAGTTTGATGCCGCGGACCACATTAGTCTCCCGGCTACTTTGGTCTTTGGACATGTAGCAGCTAGCGGCCGAGTAGAACATGACCAACACTATCGCCGCCCAGTAGAACATGACTAACACAATCTATCACTGACTATATTATCGCTAATTAATTAAGCTATTAGAAGCCTACAAAACATACAAAATGCGAACATAGGTTCCATCGCCCAACGTATGCCTGTGGCAGTACCTGACAACGGATCATCTGTGTATAGTTTAATCTTCTAGCGGGAGCCCAATGATTTGGCACCAACGATCAACCGACCGACCTACAAGAAAAAGGGGACGTTCATACGAGTATTGATCATCTCTCTATTCCTATCTTATCTACGCTTTTGTCTGGTGAGAGGAGCTTCATTTTGATACCTTGAGCATAATTCCAAGCAACCGTCACTTCAAGTTGAGGCTGAAACCTGAAACCATCTCCATCTGTATCTCCGGCTGTTTCTATACACATAAAGCCATATTTACAAATAAAAACAACTTGATTTACATGGAATGGGAAGAAAGGAGGAAACACCCGTTTCAAAAAAAAAAAAAAAATGAAAGGAACACACATTGCATCAAAGACCCTTTGGAGCGCACTTGGAGGACTATCAAAGGTAAAACCTCCACGCGTCATGAATCGGTTCTCGAGTCACCCACTTGGAGGACTATCAAAGGCAAATGTCGGCAATGCATCTTCTCCGATGATGTAGGATTCCTTTGAAGAATGGGTTTAACAGAGACGATTTCATCGCCTAGCGTTCAAGTTGAATAATCATGTGAAATAAAAAAGGAAAATCGAACCAATCAACAAAGTGGACGTCGACCTCTTGGATTCAAAGGATTTTTATATGAATATTGGAGGGCTGGGTCATTACGAAATTTTTCTAGAAATGCCTTTAGTAATCTCACTATTAAAATTTCTTTTTTATGTGTATGCTCTTGGTTAAGAGGGACTAAACTAGAGGGTTCCAAAGAAGAAAAGTAGTGGTTTCCAGCATAATATACACTGCAAACCTTGTTGTCATATCACAAAACGGAGGCCAGATGCCACTACACCACTTTCATATATACAGACTAAATTCCACTCCTTAATTAGCACCAATAGACACCAGTCCTTTCTAGGGATAAAGGGAGGGAATTTCGGTGCAAGTAGCTTTAGAAAGAACGGAAGTGAATAAAAGAGCACATATCTTATGCACACTTCAGCATCAATAATCTCCTCAAAAGGAAGAAAAAGAATCAGGTTGTGCGTGCGGTCGAATGTCCATTTTGTTTGAATTGGGAATTAATTTTCAGCGGAACGTTCTTTCCAAGGTAAATGTAATGCAAAGAAAAACTATGCAGAGAAAGAGTTGAATAAGCATTGAAAACAAGAGGAGAAATGGACACCAAGAACTGCACTCATTCATATTCTTATAGCCAACTACGGCAATTGCCCCTTATGTCGCATGCAAGAAGATCCATATGTCAATTAGAGAGAAGAGGTTGTTGTCTTCATAGGTATATAGGCTGCAAATCCAAGCAATTGCGTGGAGACAGAATCTAGCTGAAGAACATAACTAAGAACAAGCTTTGCACGTAGACAATGATCAAGAGCTCCTTTGCCAAAGGTATTAACAATTTTGTCACTTTATAACCGCTTCTATTATGTGTACGTATAACCACGTATACAATGAAAGTACAATCAAGCTCCACAAACAGGAGAAAATCAACACCAAGAACATTGTACGGAGTATATGGTTCCAAGACAAGTTTGATTCAAAAAGAAAAATGAAAACCATCACCTCTTGTATGAACAAAGCGAGGGATTGCGGCTAGAGCCAAGAGCAGAGGATTCTTCTCTACCCCTTGATCCCCGGCGCCGCCACGCCGCGGCCGTGGTGCCACGAGTTCCCGCCGAGCCCTCTGGCCAGCCGCTGCAGCGGGCTCAGCCTCGCGCACCCGACGATGCCCTCTGTCGCCGCCGCGGCGCTCTTGTCGGTGCCCTGCTTCTTGGGCAGCTTGTCCATGCTACCGAATTTGACCATCGCCGGCGGCGCGCTCGCCTTCGCGGTCGGCGCGTCGGGCGCCGGCGAGCACTTGAACATGGGGTCTTTGCTGATGCGGCCGCCCTCGGACGAGCTCCGGAACAGGAGGAGGTCGCTGAGCCGCCACTTCCTCCACCCCACACTCTTGGACGCCGGACGGGTGGTGAACGGGTCGGCTCTCTTGGGCGGCGAACCTGGTGCGACGCCGCTGGTGTTGCGTTTCCCGCCGAGCGGGGAGGGCGCCTTGGTCGCCTCCAGCAGCGCCGCCGCGAACGGGTCGAAGTCCGTGCCGGAGCCGACCCGGCTCCGTCGCCGGGGCGACCTCATCGTCATCGGCGAACGCGGTGATGACGTGACGCTCCCGCCGTCGAGCAGGCCAGGTGGCGGCTTCAGCGGCCTGATCTTTCCCTTGTCAGAGAGCTCGTCGCCCGTCTTCAGCCGGGGCAGAGGCCTCAGCGGCCGAATTCTACCCTTCTCGAACAGCTCGTCGGCCGTCGTGAGGCTCTCCGCCGGCGCGGTCTTGTCGGCGACGGTGCCGAACTCGAAGTCCGTGTCATCCCACGCAGCACCGCCGCCGCCGCCCAGCCCGGCCTTCGGCGTCCCGGGTCTCTCCTCCCAGTCGAACGGCACGGCCGAGGCGCCGGTGGTGGAGTACGACGAGCGGGGATGGAAGCCGTCGTCGTCTTCTTCGTCGTCCTCGTCGCCGTCTCGGTTGCCGTCGGCGAAGTGCGCGTATATGGCCGCGGCGCGCCTGGGGCTGGCGGGCGCGCTGGAGAAGTGCTGGAAGAGGTCGAAGGGGTTGGCGCCGGCAAGGCGCGGCGTGGACGGCGGCAGGAGGTCGAACGGGTTCGGCGAAGGCGGCGCCGTCAGGAACGCGCTGCCGCCCGCCGCTGCCTCGACGGAGCCGAACGGGCTGTCGGACCCGGCGGCGGCGGCGTGGCGGCCGTGCGGGCTGGACGGCGCCGTGGCGTACGGGCTCGTGGCGGCGTCCTGCCGCGGCAGCGGTGACGAGGCGGGACGCATCATGGTCGCCATTTTGACTTGGCTTCTTGTTTGGAGCTGGAGAGGTTGTGGTGGTGGCGGGTTTAAGAGGAGGAGTCGTGGAGATGGAGGGAACGGGAGGAACCTGGAACGAAGGAGGGGACAGAGGAGCCGCACTTCAAAATCTTCAACGCTATGGCTTGTTGTAGGAAAAATTCTATTGAAATAATGTCGAATGAATAAAAAATCATTCGAGTTATAATGAATATAATTCATAATAATGTAGTTTTAAATTATTTGAACCAATATAGTTATATAGAAAAAAACTATCAAAGTTTCCTCTTAGAAAATATATCCATTTCTAAAACATCATATATTTTAGTGGGGTATTGATGAGGTTCTATTCAACACGTGGAAAGTCAAAAAAACATGGTGGGAACTGACAAAAATTATGTTTGGTTCGTCTTTTTTTTTTTTAAGGATACGTCCAAGCGGACGCATCGGTTTCAAGAAGAAGAGGCCAAGAGGCCTTTACAACGCGTATTAGGCACAAACGCCTGAAAACGCCATCCACCAAAAAAGAAAAGGGATCATTCGCCAACCCTCCACCTATCTACGGGTCCCAGGCTACCCCTGAACAACCTAGCCGCTCGCCACAGGTCGGCCTCGGCCTCTACCATCTTGATGGCATCCTCCACCGATGGTCTACGCCCCTCGAAAACTACATTGTTCCTGTGCCTCCACAAGCTCCAGCAGATCAGAGTGATCGCAGTCCACATTTCTTTCGCCTCATTGCCTCCTAGCGTCCTTAGAGGCAGCCATTCCTCTAGGCGAGAGTCTTGGTCAGGAATCCACTCAGCTCTCCTCCATCTGCTCAGGAAGGAGGACCAGACACCCCTGGCTAAGACACACCCGAGTAGCAGGTGATCAATATCTTCCTCCACCTGGTCACAAAAAGGGCACGCTGCCGGTCTAGGCAGCCCCCGACGCCCTAGACGGTCAGCCGTCCAGCATCTCTTCCTCAGTGCAAGCCAAAGGAAGAACTTGCACTTGTTGGGTGCTCGAGAGCGCTAGATCTGTTGCGCCCCAGCCATCCCAACCTGGCCCTCAAAGAAAGCCCTGTAGGCCGAACGAGCTGTGTACTGGTGGTTGGCCTCCAAACTCCACCTGAACTCGTCTGCAGTCTCTGCGGACAGGGCGAAACCCTCCACACTGTCAGCCAGGGACAACAACTCACGAATCTCCTGTGCGCTCAGATCCGGGGGGACGTCCTCGAGCCAGCCTCCAGCGAGTCCTTCCCTAACACGTCGGGAGCTGCGGGCGCTCTTGGGTACTCTAAGGAGAAGGCTCGGGGCCACATCCTTTACCCGACCAATCCCTCCAGGTAACCACCTATCTGTCCAGAAGAAGGTGGAAGCCCCATCGCCCACAACTGAGACAGTGGCCGTCTCGGACAGCTTTCGCACTAGTCTGGGGACCTGGATGTTGAACTCTGCCCAGGGCTTGGACCTGTCAGTCCTGCTAAGCCAGACCCATCTTGCTCTCAGTGCCTGGTTCATGAGCCTCAGGTTAGGGATGCCGAGCCCCCCTAAACGTTTGGGCATGCATGCTCTCTTCCACACAACCAAGCAATGCCCTCCACGCGCATCCTTGCGCCCCGCCCACAGGAATCCACGTATGATCTTTTCAATCGCTACGAGTGTCTCAACCGACAGATCCAACGACATCATGGCGAAGATGGAAACCGCCGATAGAGTGGTCTTCACAAGTTCGAGCCGTCCACCTCGGTTCAGCATCCCTGCACGCCATCTGGGGAGGTGATTGGCCACGCTATCCACAATGAACTGGAGCTGAGCCGCCGTCAACTTCCTAAGGGAAAGTGGAAGGCCTAAGTAGCGCAAGGGGAATGGCAACAGATGACACTGCAACTCTTTTCTTTAGGTAACAGCAAGACTCTGATGTATTTTTTCATTAACTTTATATAAAATGTACACGAAGAAGAAATAAAAATAGAAGGATGTAAAAAAAGGATTCAGAGAGCTAAGCTAGCTATCTATAATTCTGGACCCAAGTTTGCTATGTGGACAGCTTCTTCTTCTTAGCTCTCTTTTGAACTTCTATCTGCACCGGCAAAGTGAAGCCCATCTTCCCCTTCAAAATATGATACTTACACACGGGGTATTTATTCATTCGAAGAAAAGAGGAACACGGGTAAGGTGATACTACCAAATTATTCAGATGGAGGGTAAGTTGATACCAATTGAGTGCGTGTTTCTTGTGCATGGTCATCAGGACTCCTGATAAGATAGATCAAAGTTTGCTGACAGCGATCGGTTCTCGCGAGCAATAAGAAATCATTTCGCTAATGCGATTGCCGTGGATCAATCCATGCCTCTTTCAGAAGGCATCCGCTGATGATGACACGCACGTTAAGAGATAAAACTAAGATCCGCAAAGAATAGATGGCCACTTTCTCAATTCTCGTCAAAGGGAACTCGAGCACAGATGGTTCCTGGAGATTTCACGCGGCTACTGATGCTGATGCATGTTTGATTTCACATGTTATTAACTTTCAAGTAATCTCAGTTGCCTCTCCTTTTGTAATGTTCCGTTGAAACGGCAGGTTCAGAGGTCAAGCCTTTGGCTTATGAGCTCAACTCCTGAATAAATATATATATGTTGACACAAAAGAAAAAGAAAAAGACATGTTCTTATGCTCTCTGTCCAAATTTTCCTGCAAGTTGCATCCTCGAAAGACCAATTCCTTAGCTTTTCCCTCCACATAATAAGTAGTGGACTAATCAAGGCGATGAAACCCAATCAATGCTATTGCCGTTTGCTGGTTATCCTGGAGAAGTTCTCGATCTCTTCCGCTATCGAGATTTTTGTCAACCCTCTCATTTCACTTTCATCGGCAGTCATCTGCTTTGATGAGACCAACCCCGTTGCGACCACACTCGGCTCTTGATGTTTATTGCAGGGATGGGGACATGCATGCGGGATTATCTCGACCATTTACGATACTCCGTATTTAGGAACAGTGCATGTATACGGTGCTGCCCAAAATTCACACAAATCTGAGTTTTTATCCGAGCTAGTTTAAGGATGTGTTTGGCTATCAAAGGCCATTTCGCGTTTCTTGCTAACTTGGCCCCATGGAGGTTGTGTGCATTGATACGAGGTTTAAGCCAGGTTCTCCGCTTTGTTTGGTTACTATATTGTGCTTTTAGCCTGCCCTAGGAGAAACGTAAGAGCAAGTCCAGCAGTTCCCCTATATATTGTCCCCTATATGTCCATGTAGGGGACTCCCCTAAAATGATTCCTCCCCTATATTTTCGTCTTCTCCCGCAGTTCCCCTATATCTTCTCCCCTATATCACATTCAACAATTTTTTAACAATATTTGTAACCAACTAATAAACAGTTATTTGATATGAAATAGATCATACAACACAGGAACTAGTACATATAACGCAGGAAATAGTTCATAAATGTGACAAAATAAAAGTAGTATCAGACATGAAATAATTCATACGATACATGGTCTCATGTTCAGCACGACAAACAAGTTCAGTCTCAAGATTCAAGCAGACCTAGTTGAGCCCCAATGGCAAATCCGAGAAAATATGATGAAGCTTGTTCAATCATTTACGCTTACGTAGTACCGTTGGCCATCTGTGCATCAATTTTACTCGTAGCGCTTTCGCCTCCTTCCTACCAATTGGTCTTGTCTCTGAATTAACGATTTCTATGTTTGGATCTGCATCTTCATCCTCGAACCTACTTGCGTTGGCACTAGGAGTAGACGAATCAGGGGTAGAACTAGAGATCTTTTTCTGTTTTTTCTGCGTAGTCTCAAGGTATGCGTCCATCAACACCTCATCCTCATGGACGCTGCAATATTTTCCTTTCTTCGAGCTCGAAGTCAGATCAACATTACATTGATCCGCCATAAAATCAACCTGCAATAATATACAAACATGGTAGAATTTAACACCAAACTGAAAGAAATTTGACATCAATTTCATCTCCTCCTTGCACAATTTGGCAGCAATTTAACAGAAATTCTTCGTCTCTACATCACAGACTCTTTTGATACAATTCTTCAAATTGGGAATAAGCATAAGCAAACTGCTTCAGATAGTTCAGATAGAGGAATGTTGCACATATGTTTGGGAAAACCCCCAACCGGAGATCAAATACTGATATGCATTGAAACCCACACTCTTGATTATATTCTCATGTGTGTAATCCTCGCGCAAAAATTGATCTCGCATCAAGCAGAAAATCATCACAACCCAAATACCAGACAACGATATGTAGTTCTACTTAGAAACGAGAATACATCAGTATTATTTTTGTTTTTGGGTGTGAGCACTCAACATTAGTTGGGCCGGATTTTGCAGGAGAAACATTTGGGCCAAGTCGCTCTGGAGCATTTCTTTCCGTCTTCCTTGGGGCTTCGGCCGTTGCCACTCCACTCCACTCCACTCCACAGTCACAGGCAGCACGCGCCGCCACAAACCCTCGTCCCCACCGTGCCGGCGACCATGGACACCCGGGTGCCGCCTGTTCCCATGGACTCCGCGGTGGCTGACACAGCTCCGACCCACCATGGCTGCCGGCGCGGCCGTCCCTTCCTCTCCCCGGCCCACGCGCGCCGCCCCTTCCTCTCCCCTGCCCGCGCGCGCCGCCCCGTCCTATCCCTAGCCGGTCCATGGCCAGCACTGCTCCGACCCACCATGGCTGCCGGCGCGGCCATCCCCGCCCCTGCCGTCCGCGATGTGGACTCCGGAGCTCGATTTCGAGCTCGATTTCAAGGAAAATCGAAGAAAAAAAAAGGAGGGAGACGAACCTGTGCGGGCGGCGTGGTGGCGGGAGAACTCTTCCTTGTGCGAGCGGTTGCTCGGGGTGACGGATCGGGGATGCCTCTACCACCCCGATGCGTAGGGGAGATGAGCCTCTGGGTCGGGGATGTCGATTGATCGGGAGGGTCGATAGGGGAACTGCTGGAGGCCTTTTTTTCCCTCTCTCTCCCCTATATTTCCTATCGGGGGTGCTTTAGGGGAACTGCTGGACTTGCTCTAAGCACCAGCGTTTGGTTGCAACCAGGTGTCGTGTGTACCCATATACTTACTGTTATATCTTCTCTACACGGTGACCGGGGACAGAGCTGGCTTATAAGGACTCGGGTCAACTGACTCCAATGAAATTTTGAAATCCATCAGTAAATCAGTACTTATCACTATTCTTTATAGAAGATGACCCCTGTGGCATACAAATGATCCCATCAGCCTATTTTTCTGCCTCCGTCCCTGATGGTGACCTTTATCTCACACCAATTCCGACACTGGTGGGGAGCAGGGCGTGGCACGATGGCCAAGGTCACGACGGTAGCTGCAACTGCGGTGGAGTTCGTGGCGGCGGCTGAGGTCGCAGCAGGAGCTGTTGTGGTGGCAGTGAAGTTCACACCGGTGGCTAGGGGCGGCGGTTAAGCGGACGAGAGAGTTTGAAAAGCACATGCTAACCAAGCACACCATGAACATGTACACACGTACAATACAAGATCTACTCTATGACCGTCGAAACGGAAAATTACAACATAAAAATTTGTGTGAAACGGCGACATGAAATTGCTCCTCAAAGAAAATTAGAAAAAGTTTGACACCAGGTGATCCGTTGTCTCCAACGCTTTTCAATATTGTGACATTTATGTTGGCACTTCTCATTGCTAGGACAAAGGTGAAATGATCGAAGATGTCGACTAGAGTAGAGGGGATAAATAGTCGACCACTAAAACTTATCTTACAAACTGAGGATAAAAAGAGCATTTGTTCTCTAGATATGCAAGACATTCTCCCGCTTAGTTTTCGTTTGTATAAGCTTTAATCTCAAGATACATGGCCATTTCGATAACGTTAAGGCCAATTGCAAGCTGATTAAGCGACCAGGGTGTGTGACGCTTTCTTAAAGACAAAGGCTCTTCTGGCCCTAGAAGTCTTCAACAACAAGGCAATGGATTTCAGGACTTGAAATCATAGATTACTGCTGAATATATCTTTTGAAGGGCCACACTGCTGAATAAATATACATTGGCACAAAAAGAAATGGAATGCTTTTATGCTCCTTGCCCACAGAAAAAAGAAAAAAGAAATGGTCTTATGCTCGTTGCCCATCTTTTTCGCAAGTTGCAACCTGAAACACCAATTCAGTAGCTTTTTCCTCCACATAATTAGTTGTAGACAAGTAGTGGACTAATCGTTAAGCGAGGCTATTTCATAAAAAGAAGACAAGGAAAACATCAAGCCTACTGCCGTTTGCTGACTTTTCACAATTATATATGTATAGCTCTTCTCTTGGGGTGAGCCGTGTTCTCTCCTTCTCTTTGGCCGTCTTTTGTCGACAGATAGAGACATGCTCCTGATGATTTGTTTTTTTTTTTTGACAGGATCCGATTCATATAAAGGAAGCTCAGCACAAATTACAAGCAGGTCCAGCAGGAACCAGGAATTACAAGGAGAACCTCAGCAACTTGCACTAAACACCCCCGAGCAACCTGAAAGAGCACAACCGGATCCACCCCATCCCCAAAACCTAATCCTCACCGGAGACGCCGTACCACCATGATTTGTAACGTGTGAATATCTCCGAAGTGGTGCAGAATTGATACGCCGGCTGCCGGCATATGCCTGCGCCTGCCTTACTCTCCAGCACGTAGACTGTGTGATCATCCCTGACGGAGAAGTCATCTCTTTGGCTACCAAAATAATCGTCAACGCCCACCTCATCTCCCCATCGATCCTCCTCGTTGTATTGTGCCCCCACACTGCATTGCCACGTCTAGGTTCACCAGATAGACGTTTTATACAGGGCACGCAAAGATAGGTCCTCAATACTTATGCTTCTAGACGTTTTTCATAGGTCGATGTGGATTACTATTTCCTCCGTTTCTAAATATGAAATATTTTTTTAGCCTTTTTCAGATTTGTATATGTATATGGACGCAGGATGCGCTCTACTGTGTAGATTCACTTATTGCGGTCTGTATGTAGTATAACTTAAAATAGGTACAACATTTTATATTTAGTACCGGAGGGAGTAATTTACTACTCAAGACCAGCAACTGCTTATGGTTGGGCCATGTTTTTTTCCTTTTTGAGAGATAGACTCAAGCCAAGATGAACTGTGAATGAATAATGGTCGTTGGACCAACATAGTTTCTTGGGTTTTAGGGGAAGTTGCTTGTTTATTTGGTCTGCACGAGGCGTGTTGGTCTAGGAGTGATCCCCTGGTTTGGTGGGAACCGCACACCTGTCTTAGCTCCAGTGCAGCACTGGAGCTCATCAGAGGAGGGTCTCCTGTTTCACGCTCGCAGGCTCGGTCTCTCGTGTCTCCTCGGGGACAACTTTGAACGGGTGTGGAAGGAACAATACCTGGGCACCATCTCTCCTCCGTGCATGATCCATCTACCTACATGTGACCATACGTGGCCATGGGCAGCTCGGCCCGGCCCAACCCGGCGTGAAAATTCCAGGGCGGGCTCATGGCCTAAAAATTGAGCCCAACGGGCGGGCCGATCCGAGCTCGGACTTGCAAAGACGTGATTTACGCCAGGTGGGCCAGCCAGATCTAGTCGGGCTTTTTTGGGTTTGGGCCGCCCGACAATCAAGCTGGGTTTGGGCCTGGGCTTTTAGCAGTGGGCTTTTTTAGGTCTGGCCCAAAATATGGCCAAGCATACATTAGACAAACCAGATGTCAACAGGTTTTGATGTGGAGCTGAGATGCGCCAAAATGTGGTAACAGCCACCGCCAAACAATGGAATCGAGTCAACCCGTCGGCGTAGGGACCACTTGCTCTGAAATTGTTTGTTGTTTTACCAATTTATTTTTTCTTTGACATGCCAAAGAAAGCGTGAAAGAAGCAAAATACTTACATATTTTTTCTGGTCTTTAGGCAGCACCAAAGAGGATGAGATGTCCTATTGTGCTACCTTTATGTTTTTTTATATCAAAGTACCACCTATTTAACTTGACTCGTAGGATCTTAAAGCACACCACACTGATAAAAACATAGACTTAGAGTTCCATGCCATATTGGATCTCTAGAACTGAAAGAATACATGAAAGAGCATCAAATGGTTCTGAATACGGAAGATCTGTGACAATTGTTCCTCGGTTCCATTACGAACAATGAAACCACAACGTTTTAGCATGCAATTTTCAATCCCAAAATAAAAGCTCTTGCAGGAAATCTTTAGCAGATTTTATCTAGTGTAGTGAAACAGAAAACGTGTTCTAGTAGCAGAAAAAGGGGCGTTTTTCCAACATTGAGCAGATAAAAGAAGACCTATATCGGACTGTCGAGAGCAACAAATAAGGCCCATCTTCCGCAACGTGGGCCTACCTGATCCATACTCAAGCCTGATCGTCAGCGGGTGGCCCGGGCGCAGCCAGCGGGCTCGGAGACCCCGCGACGACGCACGCGGCCGGCGGCATCTGTGGCTCAGGTGCTGCGCTGCCGGCTCTCCTCTCGTGTCTCTCCGGAGACGACTCCTTTTGCTTCTCCCCACTATCGCCGGCAGCGAGCTAGGCTACGACTGGACACGCGCCCCTCCCCCTCGTCGCCGATGAGCTGCCGCGCGGCTCCATGGAGCCGCCCGTCGGCTGTCCCCCGCGGCCGGTCCTTCCCCGCCTCGGCGCGCCTGCGCAACCCATTCGGTGAGGTCACAAGCTCCCCAATTCTCTTCCAGCAACCAGGGTTATCGAATTTAAGCTCGTGTGGAATGTTACGGCAGTATTTGGGTAGGGATTAAGCCGAATCCTTCAGTGCAAATGGTAGATGGGCGCCGAGCTTGTGTGTTTTGGGTGTGTTCCAGTCTGAGAAATGGGGTGATTAGGAGTGAAAATAGTGGATTCTGTCGTGACTACTTTCAGTTCTCAGGCTAACTGGTTGGTTACTGCTTGGATCCTGACAGGGGGTATGCATGTCTGGAAGAATCCGATCCTCAATAACTCATGGAGAGTGGGTGATGTCCCGATGATGTTTGGGCTGCCGTCTGGACTGTTCAGATGCATGGCTTCAAGTAGCTCTTCTGGGGACGCTGGGTTTTCTAGCCCTTCGCTGGCCGATGAAACACCAGTGCCACTGTACTCCTGGCCAGATAAGCAGGTATTTGTTTGGGAAGTTGCTATCTATCTGACTGGATTTTGACTACCCACATCCTTAAATCCCTGGTTGTCTAATGATGTTTATTTCAGAAAGTTCGTATTCTGTATGATTAGTTTATCAGTGGAGTCTGCTACTCTGCGATGATGCATAGTTCAACATTTGGCTAGACTACTTAGAGTTCGTACTTTTGTTGCTAACTTAATCCCATCTGAACAGACTTTGGTACATTTTATTCAAAAATACTCCATTGATCTTGGCTTTTCTTTTATATTGATATATCATAACTCTAGAGATCAACTGCTTGATGGGCAGGCATTCTTCATATGCAGGGAACCTCTGAGAAAAATGTTTACAAAAAAGCTAGGTGTGCTTCTGTAGTTCTGTGTATAAGCTCTAAATGTGTTCTCTCATTTTCAGCGACCACGAGTGTGCATTTTGGGTGGTGGATTTGGTGGGCTATACACTGCTCTGAGATTAGAATCTCTTGTATGGCCTGATAATAACAAGCCTCAGGTAAAACGATGATGTCCTTGTGCTAGACATTTATTGATTTACCGGGTGCTTTCCTATTTTTTACATTGATGTGGCATGGATAGGTGGTATTTGTACTTTGGAAAAGTTTACTTGATGCCTATATTCTGCAACGCACTCATGTGTATTTACTAAAGAAATGATGCAACGTTTTACTAAGAAGGGGGGAAAATATTTCAGGTGTTGCTGGTTGATCAGTCTGACAGATTTGTATTTAAACCCATGCTGTATGAGCTGTTATCAGGAGGTATGGCAGTTTCAAGTGTAAAAATGCTTCTGCTGCTTGCTATATCATGCATTGGTCTTTTCACATGATTTCATTTTTTGACCGTTGAACTCTGATTTTCTGCCAGAGGTGGATGTTTGGGAAATAGCTCCATATTTTTCAGAGTTACTGAAGAACACTAGTATTCAGTTTGTCAAGGATAGTGTAAAGCTTCTGCGCCCCTCTGATCACTTAAGAAGAGAGCCTGGAGGATCATGCACTGGTGGAGTTGTTCATCTGCAAAGTGGCACTGTTATTGAATATGATTGGTACGACGATATTAAATGACATACAATTGCAATATGTCATGTTTAAGGCTTTTTAAATAAGCACTTTAAGAATTTCTACTTTTATCATTTTTACTTTCGTAGTATGTATTTTTTATATGAATTGGTTTAGAAATGGGGCAGATTGTTCTATACCGCTAAAACGTTTTAAATTTCTAAAGTCATTATGTTTCTTACCGACATGTAGATCTTGTCCCACTTTGTCATCCTAAGAAGTGGAAAAAGTACAATGACACATACATAATTTCTTGGAATTGTATCTTCTCTCATCTTGTCGTTTGGCCCTTTCATTATGTCTGTTCCTCATTTCATTCTAAATTAAAATTTCTCATGTAGTAGTGTAGCCCATGTTTGATCTTCTGTATCAGAAAAGTTAAGGGCAATAGAAACCTGTAATATAGATGCCTCTTTTAGCTCGTACTCCCTCCGTTCCAAATTACTTGACTTGGTTTTGTTCAAATACGGATGTATCTATACTTGTTTAGTGTCTAGATACATCCGTATTTAGACAAACCCAAGTCAAGTAATTTGGAACGGAGGGAGTACAATGGAAATGTGTACAAGAATGGTTCGTGATGTATTTCAAGTTTTATGCTGAGCTTCAAATAAGCTAACTGGTGATTTATCCTTTGAAATGGGCAGCCAGGCTCGTTCTAGCTTTAGGGGCTGAAGCTAAGATTGATGCTGTTCCTGGATCTGCCGAATATGCACTTCCTTTCACGACTTTGGAACATGCTTTGGTAAGAATCAATCACATGATGAAATTGTTTGAGGTTCAGCTGTTTATCATGGACTATTTGGTATTGCTAATTGGATTGTACACTAAAAATCCGAAATATATCAGTTATAGCTTGATGCATCCACGTCAACTATAGGATTTTATTAATGATATTTGTTGTTGACATGTTCTGACAATTGTATTATAGTACTTACGATGATGAAGAATCATGATGTTGTTTTATTTTATCTGCAGAAAGTTGAAAGTGAATTGAAAATGTTAGAAAGGAGAAGGTTTGGCAAGAGTTCCCCAGCTATTCAAGTGGCTATTGTGGGACTCGGTTACTCTGGTGTTGAGCTAGCTGCTACTATCTCTGAGAGGATAAAAAACACTGGGACTGTCAAAGCAATAAATTTTCAAACAACCATTTGTCCCAGTGCACCACCAGGAAATCGTGATGCTGCTCTGAAGGTGAGAACCTAAGGGTCTACTCATTACAAACTGCTTTGATTAACTTTGTCGGATCATCTCAGGAAATAATAATGAAAGTGTGAAAATAATTTTTTTTTCCGGTTTGATCTTTGGTGCCAGTAATATTCTTAAGTAATCTGAAGTTAATAAAAGAATGAGACGATGCCTGTGCAATTTAAGACTTTGCGTCAACCAAACTATGTTGTTTGGCTTCTTTATTTCTTCTCTGTTTCTCGTGAGAGACTGTTGTTGCTTTTTGATGCAACATTGCTAACTTGATAAAACCAACCAGGCAACCACTTACTGTATTCTAATCGGTCACCAAACTGTTCATTATGGATGTATGCAAAGAACATAGAGAAATGCAGGCTGCTGTTTTCTGATTTCACATTGTTGCTGTGCTGATCCTTTATACGTACTATCCATAGTTTCATCTCTGAGCTAAGGGCGATGGAATCCTATCTTCTGATGTAGCAGCTAATTCTGATTTGGTTGCACTTCTCCCCAGGTTTTTGAATCTCAAAACATTCAACTTTTCTTGGGATATTCTGTGAGCTCCATCCGAGAGGTTTATGCATCTGAGGATGCGAAAGAAACTGGCGGTGATGATAAGAAACTACTTTTGGAACTTAAAGCTGCTCAAAGAGGCCTCCAGAGCCAGGTTTTGGAGGCTGATCTGGTACTATGGACGGTGGGTTCAACGTCTCAGATTCTTCGGTTACAACCTCCGGATGCCCCATTTGCTATTCCTTTGAATGGCCGGGGGCAAGTAGAGACAGAGGAAACCCTGCAAGTGAAGGGCCATCCCCGAACATTTGCGATTGGTGATTCAGCAGCTCTACGAGACCCATCAGGGAAGTTTCTCCCAGCCAACGCACAGGTAAGGCGTCTGTTTGCTGGACTGACTTATCAGGTTGTTGCCTTGGAGGTTTTGTTACTAGTGATTGATTACTCTTTTATCTCCCAGGTTGCATTTCAGCAAGCAGATTTTGCTGGATGGAATCTCTGGGCTGCAATCAATGACCGGCCCCTTTTGCCGTTCAGGTTCGAATCTAGCGGCACCTTTGTCTTGTTCATTTCGATCCGCACCAAGCATTGACACTTTTTATCTCCTGCTGATACTGCATCATGATAATGGAAGAGTCAAATTGCATAAAAAGGAAAGAAACTGAAATATGCTGTGCGTTTACCAGGTTCCAGAATCTTGGTGAGATGATGACACTCGGTAGAAACGACGCTGCGATAACAGCGAGTTTCATCGAAGGCCTGACCTTGGAAGGCCTATAGGGCATGCTGGTATGGACCCTTCCGGTTACCTTGTTTCACAGCTTAATAGCCTTTTCATGTAAGAGTGACATTCATCCTGGATGTGCAGCTAGGAAGCTTGTGTACTGCCTGAGGATGCCCACAGATGAGCAGCGGGTGAAGGTTGGAGTCAGCTGGTTGGCGAAGGGTGCTGTAGACTCGCTCGCATCTCTGCAGAACGCAGTAAGTAACATGATTGCAAGCTCCGGATCATAAGGGAAACCTGCTAATTCATGAATTGGGTGAGCTGAGATAATGTATTTGAGTTTTGAGATCGGTACGGTGTATGTATTTGAACATCTTGTCAAAATAGATGTACCATACGATTTGATCATAAATGTTTTGTGTCTGTTATATGCTCTTAAATTTTGCTGTTTGTCTTGCCATGTCGATTTCTCTATTTTATTTAGGCTTTCTGAAATTCAAGGCCATGAAAATCCAACAATTTATTATGGCGCCTGCACCCCGTTGCAATTGAAAGACATGTGGACAAAAAAACTCATCACATGCTGACAGCAAGCACAAACTTTTGCAGTAATCACTTTCCAAAATATTGTAATCATACCAACTAAAAAGCACCCACCACATGTGGAATAAAAAGAAAATTGGAAATTGCAAGATCCATGTGAGCGCAGGGAGATAATGGAGTAGTCGGTTCGGTTGGCACAGGTTTGGTGAGAGTTGACCTCTTGTTTACGCGACAGGCGAACGTGTACTAAAGTCCGGCTCCACTTCGTTGTAGGTGGCCATCGCATTTCCTCCTCCCACTCCCGCCACCAACCCCTTCCGCTGCCCGCCGTCTCCTGCCGCCGCCATGGATCCCGACTCCGAGGTCAGCTTCGACTTCCCGCCCTACCTCTGCCAGTACAAGAGCGGCCGCATCGTCCGCCCGGGCAGCAACGCCGTCGTCCCTGCCGGCACCGACCCCGTCACCGGCGTCGTCTCCAAGGACATCCACGTCGGCGCCGCCCGGGCCCGCGTCTACCTCCCGCCGGGCGCCGACACGGGCGCCAAGCTCCCCGTCGTCGTCTACTTCCACGGCGGCGGCTTCGTCGTCGGCTCCCCCGCCCGCCCCTCCACCCACAACTACCTCAACGACCTCGTCGCCCGCGCCGGCGCCATCGGCGTCTCCGTCTACTACCGCCTCGCGCCTGAGCACATGCTCCCGGCCGCCTACGAGGACGGCTGGGCGCCGTGCGGTGGGCGGTCACCCTGGGGGACGGCGCCGACCCGTGGCTGCTCGACCACGCCGACCTCTCCCGCGTCTTCTTCGGCGGGTGCAGCGCCGGCGCCAACCTCGCGCACAACATGGCCGTCCGCGCTTCCGAGCCCGGCGCGCTGCCGGAGGGCGTCACCGTCCGCGGCCTCCTGGCCGTGCACCCCTACTTCACGGGCAAGGAGGCCGTGGGCGAGGAGGTGGCGTTCGCGGCGGACGTGCGGGGGTTCATGGACCGCACCTGGAGGTTCGTCTTCCCGGGCTCGCTGGGGCTGGACGACCCGCTCGTCAACCCATTCGTCAACGACGAGGCGCGCGCCGCCGTCGCCAAGATCCCCTGCCAGCGCGTGCTGGTGTGCGTCGCCGAGAAGGACGTCCTGCTCAAGGAGCGCGGCCTGTGGTACCACCGGGAGCTCAAGGCCAGCGGCTACGCCGGCGAGCTCGAGCTGTTCGAGTCCAAGGGCGTCGACCACGCCTTCCATTTCGACAAGCTCCACACGCCGGAGGGCGTCGAACTGCAGGAGCGCTTGGTGGCATTCATCAAGAAATGACTACGGAAATCGGTTTCCTCCAAATAAAGATTAATTTGATGTTTCCGATAATGTGTGCAAAGTTGTATGGTGATTCATTGGTGATTACTATAATAGAGCAATTTTCAATCTCGATTGATCAATTCATACTGGTTTTTTTAGCCGATCGATTGATGATTCTTATGAAGGAAATGTGCTATAGTCTCGGATCTCGCTAACCATATGTGTGGTACATCTGTACCAATATAAAAAGGCACAGAGGGGGCAGATCCAATACATCCTGACCGTACAAGGTTGGATCGACGCTCAATATTACTCCCGCTAAACGTGGTAAAACAGTGTCTGTCGCCCTCAATCTTGCACGATCCGGTTAAACGGGCCACCGTTGCACCGCACTAATCAATCCACAGCCCGCAGCCCTCTTTTTTTCTCGATCACCATCACGCACGCCGCCTCCCTTCCACATCGGCGCCGCCGCGAGTCTGCCCGCCACCGTGCCGCGCGAGCCTGCCTAGCTAGCGCCAGTGCTAGAGCCTCCTGCCTCCGTCGTGCGTGAACCTGGTAGTCGATCCTGCCTCCGCTGCACCCGCCGACACTTACGATGGGGGATCGGAAGGAGGGCGAGGAAACGCCCCGGCGGCGCGCTCGCTACCAGACATGAACGAGGAGGCATGCGCAGTTGGCAGCGAGCGACCCTATCTGAATTTATTTTGGGGCTATCGGCAGGTGCAGCAGTTCTCACGACCTCCTCCTGTTGCTCTCTCTTTAATTTCTGAATTTTTCTTTTCAGAAACCATATCTCGGTATTGGATTGATTCCAAACTCCACTTTGATAAATCTCTATCACTATTGTGTATAGCGATTTATGATATTTATCTGGAACAAAAAATACTATACAATTCTGGAATTAAATCCCCTTCTAGCAGTGATTTTGAGGTCAACAAATGGCGACATGTCTAGCAGTGATTTTGAGGTCAAGAAATAACGACATGTGCCATGCAGAAAACGATGTGTGATTGTGAAACGCTGTGAAAGAGGATGCCCAGCAGCCATGAAGTTTGCATTTTTTTTGCTAGAACCATGGATGATCCTAGAGATTTTAATTTGAAACAAGAACAATGGATGATCCAAAGTTCAGTATGTATACACGCTTCAAAAGTTTGGAAGATGTGCTACTCACTGATTTCTAACCTTCGCAGTCAGGAAAAAGCCTTTCAGGAGATTAGCTAGGAATTGCTAAATTGCAGCAGAGGAGGTAATATGTTATTTATGGATGAGTTCCCAGAATGCCGTTTTACGGCTTGAAGAATAGGTATTATGTTTCCTAGATGTTCTTATTGTCTATTGAGTAATAAAGCCCTTTATCTAAAAAGATGTTCTTATTGTCTAACATGCTCCATAATTGAGTTGGCAGAAAATCGAGAAATTCTTAATCTTATCTGGTTAATATAATAAAATTGAATTGGCCAAAGATATTTCTATCTTAGTCTGAGACATGATGACTTGCCCATCAGGCAAGAACGGTTTGCAGTCTGGCACGTCACAGTGTATACATGCCCAGCCAACAATGGCCAATGGAAGCACCATGTAACAGACCATTAGATTTATCCAGGGGGCGGATGGAAGCAAGATGGACCAAGTTGCTCTATTTTATGGCACTATCTAGTGATACTTTAGGTCAATTAGTCAGGCTTTAAATAAAAATTCTCAGTCGAAGCTGGTGGTATCGTCGACTGGTCGACTTGAGTCTGGCATTATTTTTTTTTTGAAGGGATCAACTGAAGCTTTTGTAAATGTAGTCATAGTGTTCATAAGGTTGTTAGATGTATCAACATGTTTTTTTTTGTAGAAATTATCTGCAATGTAGAGATGATGGCGGAGTGAGTGATGGATGTATATGTCTTATGTCTGAAATCCAAATATTTATTAATTTGATGATCAGTGCATCCGAGGTTGTAATAGTCCTTGTTCATGTTCTGACTTAACTTCTCATAGTAACACCGACATATAAATCAGAAGAAAAATATTGCAGCGCAGTTAGTAGATGAAATTATTGGCATATACTCCCTCCGTTCCAATATATATATAAGACGTTTTTATCTCTTCAACATGTTGTCTAGATACATACTAATATGAATGCACATACACACTAAAATATGTCTACATACATTTACATATATGTGAATGTTGACAAATGCTAAAACATCTTATATTTAGGAACGGAGGGAGTAGATGCTCGGTTCTTGCCAGAGCTAGCTTGGAAAATGAATTCACAAGCGGTGTTGTAATCCCCTTCAAAATCTACATAGCTTGCATTTAGCATTATTAAGAGGGTTTACACATATGTCCTATTTATCTTATAACCAGCTTTTATGAATATGCACTCTTAAACAAGAAAATAAATTGGAATTAGAAATGTTTTCTAATATCTACATTAATTATTTATAATACGTGCATTCGTGCACTATTACTATTACCTCAAATGCCAGATCTCTTTGCAGATCTGGCGGGCCCGGAATTCGCTGGGCCGGAAATGAAACTCACTCTTGATTCTTCAACTCATCATCCCCTATTCCCCTTGGGTGCCCCTGTACGTCGACGTGTGCGACGATAAGGACGCGTCGCACAGGCCGCTCCACCTTCTTCCTCCCCTCGCCTCGCCGCGCCGTTGCTCCACCGCTGCCACGTACCGCCGGCCAGGCCGCCTGCCACCGCCACCCGCGCCGCCTCGGCGCCCCGTCCTCCTCCAACCGCCACCCACCGTCGGTCCGCCGTCGCCCCAACCTTCCCTCTAAACCCCCCCACCCCGGTGAGCTCTCCACCGCACCTGCACCCGCACCCCCCCCCCCCTCGTTAAGTCTCTCCTCGCCGGCCGCCTTCTCCGCCGCAGCTCCGCAGCGGCGTCGCCGGCGCTGGCTCGGCTTGGGATTTTCATCCTCGCTGGCCGCCTTCTCCGCCGCAGCTCCGCAGCGGCGTCGCCGGCGCCGGTTCGGCCTGGCCGCGCCGTCTCCCTCCCCTCCCCTCCCCTCGTCGTGCCGCCGTCTCCTTCTGCGCCGGTCGCCGTCGCGCCTCTCCTCGCACCTACTGGGTCAGGCCCACGTGGGGTGTGCGACGACTTGTTATCGTCGACCTGGTCAACATATAGGGATTGCCATTCCCTAGTTGTCCATTCCCCATCCAAAACCATGTTTAGAGATCTCTGTTCTACTTTCTTGGAGCTAATGTACTCTGTTCCCTTTGTTTTTTGTGAAAAGTTCGCTGGTCTATTAATAATTATCAGCAACATATAAAAACTTCGAAAGGTAATTAGAATTATAAGTTGGCCTTTGGAGCACCTAACGACGACTACAAGTATTGAACAAGCGGAATGTGTGTCGCCATCCTCGACCCTTTCTCACTCGATCTGGGCCTAACTTGTTGTCATGTAAAACCTCAAATGGATCAGCGCACCAGAGCAGCACCCATGAATCGTCGATTGAAAGAGTGAGAACTGGCAGACAAACAACTCTATGCGCACTCCATTGGCACTAGACGCACCACAAGAGAGGGGGATAGAGCGGTGAGGACCTTGTTCCTAAAGTCTACTTTAGGATGTCGCCCCCGCCGCCTCACATTTTGAAAAAGACATTGAGACTACATAAAAAAACGGACGCCTCACCATTCGGAAAAAGACACTCAGACTACATAAAAAAGAACAGAAACCCTCCCTACAGGTGGGACAGACCAGCGGTGGGACCGATGAGCCGCCTCACATTTTGAAAAAGACATTGAGACTACATAAAAAACGGACGCCTCACAATTCGGAAAAAGATACCCAGACTACATAAAAAAGAACAGAAACCCTCCCTACAGGTGGGACAGACCAGCGGTGGGACCGACGAGGGGGGCGGGAATCCTAGATTGGATCTATTCCCTTCATATCGGTTCGGTAACGTCTTCTACTCCTTTTGTTGATGATAAATTCGTGTTGTTTATTCAAACAAAAAACCTTATAACTAACAGATTCTCTAAGAATCCATTTGAGAAAAAATAGAGAATCTTATGAAGGTTTCAGCTTTTAAAGATTCCTTATAATCCATCATCAATATATTTTTTTCCTTCTATTTTCTCGTATATGCGTGCATATAAACTTCATTTGAACCCCCATTTTAAACGAGTTTAAATAATGCGTTTCTTCTTTCGACAACACATAATACACCATTTTCTACTCAAACATAACATATATAGTTCAACTTCAAACATAACATAACAAACGTATCTCAAAGGCAATCATGAATTCACGACATAGTATTGTTAAAATTAAAACATCACATATAACTCTACAACTTGTCTAACTCAGAAAAAATTGAGATACCACTTATACTTTGCCGGAGGGCGGCAACCCGTTGTCCATGTATCAGACGATGTCCTTCATACTGGTGGTGATAATCCACGACTAATTATCGTTGCCATCGTCCGCTGAGATGACCTTGCCCTTTTCGCCCTCCTCGCTCACTACGATGACAATGGAGACATCAATATATTCCTCGGCCCGCCTTCACCGTCTTCAGCAAACGAAGAGGCCACCACCACCTTCTCATTCATGACCTCGTCCTCGAAAGTTGCAATAGCCTTGGCTAACTGGAAGTCATCGTCCTCCTTAGAGGAGGTCAGGATTAATGTTAAACACATGGCAGGCGTAGCGGTAAGCGGCAGGGCAGACCAGGAGTGGGGTGTGAGACAGCGAGGTGCAAGACCTGTATGGTGGAGGGGAAATGTAACACCACACCTAGTTGGATGTCCCCCGCTTACCTGGGACGTCTGACTACTTTATGATTTGTGCACAAAGTATCAATGATTTTCAAATATCAATGTATTATCAATAGTTTTCGGATTTATGTAATTTATTTTTTGAATCATGTACTGACAAGAACTTTCCGGACACGCATGCACAAAAAAATTAAAACCACACATTAAAATGATTTTTTTGTTTTATCAATACATCAATTAGTAGAAATGATATCGTCCGTTCGTTGGATGCAAATTCGACGGCTATGATATGGTGGATATCCAATTAGGTGTGGTATCGCCGTCTTGTTGGTGAAGGTTATGTTGTGGCTCAACCGCTTTCTTGCAGATCATGGGTGGACCCCAGCCGCTCGAAATATGTTTAACCAGTATGCATAACTGTTCAGTAATAAAATTTATGTTACATGTGTGCATTGTTTTTCTATTGATCTGGTTAAGCTTTGTGTCCATTTTTTACGGTGATAGACAATGTATTCTAATTTTGTAAAAATATGGTTGTGTGTACCAACCAATGTAGAATACGGGGCTATGCCTTTTGTGAGAAAAAAAAACCTTAACTACAAGCCTTTCCTCAAACATGTCACAAGCTCTTTCGAGCTCAAACATTCCACATGCCACACTGAAAAGCTTTGCAGCTCAATTACAAGGCTATTCCCGGTTTTCTTTTCGAACCATGATACATCTCTTTCCACCAATAAAAGAATGGAAGTGCTTTATTGCTTTCGGCCACCACATCGAAGATCAATGATGCACACGACCCACCTTTCTGCACGATCAAAGAAAAATGAGAAATGGATCAATCAAGTAGATAAAATTGGTCAACAAACACACAAGCTCTCTGCGCCAGGGGGTGTTCTGGTTCTTCAGAAACGTAAACATGGCATCGACGACACAAGAACTGACGAACAAAAAATCAGAGGGAGCTTGTCCACGCTAAAACTTAGGCACACAATTGGCATAAAACTTATTCGATCACGAAAACCATAACCCCGTTCAATGCAGGCTCGCACGGAAATCATAATTCACTTGCGGAGGAAGCTGAGGACGCGCTCCTGCATCTCGACCGCTTTCTCGCAGAGCGGGTTCATGCAGTAGAAGACGTGCCCCTCGCCCATGGACTCGAGCAGCTCCACCTCGCCGCCGTAGCCGCTCGCCTTCAGGCTCTCGTAGTACCACACGCCCTGTCCCGGAGGTTGTCATTTTCGGCGACGCATACGAGCACGCGCTCTCCGGCGATGCGCGCCGCGCTGCCGCCGGCCGCCTCCGAGAACGGGTTGGACAGAGGGTCGTCGAGCCCCTGCGTGCCCGGGTAGAGGTACCGCCAGAACGCGTCCGCCGTCGCCTTCTCCGCCTTCCCCGTCGTGCCCTCCCTGCCGATGTCCGCCGCGCCGCCGAAGTACGGGTGCACGATGAGGGCACCCCTGATGCCGATCCCGAGGCCGCCGGGGTGCTCGCCGGCGCGCACGGCCATGACGTGCGCGATGGTGCCCCCGGCGCTGCCGCCCGCCAGAACACGCGGGAGAAGTCGGCGTGGTCGATCAGCCACGGCTCGGCGGCGCCGGCGCACGTGGCCGTGGCGTGGGAGGCCACCCACTTGAGCCCCTCCCACGAGTCCTCGTACGCGGCGGGGAGCGGGTGCTCCGGCGCGAGGCGGTACTCCAGCGCCACGGCGAGAACGTTGGCCGCGGCGACGAGGCCGGTCAGGTAGCCGTGCGTCATGGGGTCGGCGGCCGAGCCGAGGATGTAGGCGCCGCCGTGGTAGTACACGACGACGGGGAGCTTCTTGCCCTCCAGGCTGCCGGGCGGGAGGAAGATGCGCGCCCAGAGGCCGTTGGCAGGGTCGATGACGACGTCCTTGGTGGTGACCCCCGTGGCGGGGTCGACGCCGGCCGGGATCGGCGGGAAGCTGTACCGCTCCACGCGGCCGCTCTTGTACTGGCGGAAGATGGGCCGTACTCGAAGAGGATCTCTTCCTCCGTGCCCGGTGACGCCATTGGTTTAAACTTTCGACGACGGCTTACTTCCGATCGCGCGGCGCTATGTAATGGTGGGAGAAGTGGAGGATACCAGGGAGGCAGAGACTGGTGGAACAAATGGTTGGTGCACCGGCGATATGGCAGAACTTTGAGGGTTTGGTGCGTGGCAGGGTGGAGGAGTATAGTGCTGGCGATAGTGGAGTGGGAATGAGACCATGTATACTGTCGGTAGGGATGCCTGGCGAAAGTTGGTAGCGAAAGCTGCAACCAGAGCCTTGACCTATTTTTATAAGAAATGGTAAGCCGGCCTGTAGCTTCTAGACGATTTTTTTTTTAGAAATAGAAAGCTTCTAGACGAATTCGAGCTATAGTAATTTAGGTCAATTCAAGCTATGTACAACTTTTGTCACGTATAAATATTTTCGGACCGTTTTACCCTCGCGCCCCACTCGCGTAGACGCGCACCACTACAAATATTTTGTGGTAACTATCCGATTAAGTTTATTTCCGCCACGAGTCTGCTCTATTTCCTTTCTTTTTTTTAGATGGAAGGCTCGAGTTGAGCCCGGCTTTGAACTAACGAAGCCAACAACCGGCTAAGAGTTACAACACGAGTTACAACACACGTGCGCAAAGCGCACCCTGAAACGCACAACAAAAGACAACAAAAAAGAACGCCAAGCCGGAGCGCCAGCTTGCGAGAGGTTGAAGGAGCCTTGTCTTCTGTTGCACCGGAGCGATCACGACCATGTCCACGCCGACAAACCTCCACCGCACCAAAACTGCAGCCCAAGGGGGAATCAGCACCGGGCCTGCAGCCTGGCAGAACTTGAGGATCCAAAGGAGGGGGGTCTTGCGGCGACGCCTCCAAGAAGGTGCATGGCGCGAGAACACGTCAACGTCGTCGGCAGAGACCGAGCTCCTGCAGAGCTTTCACCCAGACCCCAAAACACCACCCCTAGGGCTCGGGCTAGGTCCAGACCACAAACCCAACATCTTCCACTGGCGTTGGGATAAGAACACCGGCAGCGGCTATGGTCTGACGCCATCCTAACAAAGCCCCCCAAGGTGCTAGGGAGGCCGCCAGCAACCGAAGCATGACCCTGTAAAAGTAGCCAGGCTGACGTTGCGAGAGGGCTGCGACACCAGAGAGCACAGAGGGTGATCCACAAGACTCTACAAGAGAAGCTTTCCCGAAGCGACGCCCCCAGGAGGAGCAGTTTGAGGCGGGGGGATCAACATCGGGACGCCTTCAACAAGGGAACGTCATCAAAAGGTGACGCCGTCACGGGCAATGGCCAGAGCCATGCGCAGCTTTCGCCGAGATCCATCCTGATCAAAAATCTGGTCGCCGTCGTGAGGACGCGGAGTGGACAGAGCAGAAATCACTACCGCACCCCCGACCCAAAGACGCACTAAGATCTAGCCCCAACTAGATACACCCGCAGGTTGAACGCAAAGCTGGTTGGCCAAGCCCGGCCAGACCCAAATCCAGACGTCACCCATGACGCTGGATCGGCGACACCACGACGGCCGCACCAACACCAGCGCGTCAACACCTGCACGAGCGTGACCACGAAGATCGGAGGGAGAACCACAGCCGCGAGAGCAGCAGCAGCCCGAACCATGGTGTCACCCCTGGCGAGCACGCGCCGGCTCCGGGACCCACTCCCGGGAAACCAGCAGGGCGTCGCCCACATCAGGGCTCCGACAGCCCCGGACGACCAAGGACCTCGTAAGGCCCAGATCCGGCCGTCACCACACCTAACCCACCAATGGAGGTTAGGGAAAGGACCGGGGAGCCCCAACTCCACCGGCCTGACGAGCTCCGCGGAAGGGAGCCGCCTGCGGTCAAGGGAGAACCGCACCACCAAACGAGGCGGCCAGGATGAGGAAGGGGAAGCCAGGGACGACCGCCACCCTCATCGGCCACGGCCGGGGCGACCCAGATCGAGGCCCGTTTGGCCCAGATCTGGGCCCACACGGCCTAGATCGGAGCTGCCGCTCGGAGCCGCCGCCGCCTCTCTCCTCTTCACCACAGCCTCGCCAGGGAGGCTGCAGCCACCGCCGCCGCGACGCACTCGCACGCCGGCGAGGTTCTGGGCCGCCGCCCGAGCTCCACGCCTCCGGCCGCCAAGGCCCCACACCCGACGACCTCCACCTGCGCGCGCAGCACCGCCCTGCCCCCTATTGGGAGAGAGGGTGAAAGGACATTTTGTGATCTCTTAGTTTTGTGTGTTAGTTAACAACACTTTGGATGTTTTAATCTGGTGATAAGTGATGCAGGTTTTATTGTGTACAACATGTGCATCAACACCAAAAAGAGAAATGCTGAATTGTTGCTCAGCCCCTGGTGTGGGCCGGAGTTTCCGGCCTCTACGACCGGAGTTTCCGGTCCCTGGTCTTTTCCTCGAAGGAGCAGCAAAGCTGCTGGATTGTTGCTCAGCCCCTGGCGTGGGGCGGAGTCTCCGGCCCCCAATGCCGGAGTTTCCGCCCCTGGCCAAACATTCCGGCCCCAGGGCACCGGAGTTTTGGCCCAAGTCTCAGTCGTGAAGAAGTTGCTCAGCTCCTGGTTTGGTGCGGAGTTTCCGGCCCCTGCAGGCCGGAGTTTCCGCCCCAGGCCGGAGTTTCCGGTCACTAGGGCCGGAAACTCCGGTGTGATTCTTGTCTGCAACGGCTACTTTTCTCGGAGGGGTATAAATACCCCTCCTCCTTCCTCCAGCCAGCCAGCTCGCCCAGATTTGAAGACACCATTGTTGCAAGCTCAAGAATCACTAGATCTCCCAATCCCTCCACCCAAACTCGTTGATCTTTGGAGGATTGAAGGAGAAGGCCCCGATCTACATCTTCACCGAGCCGTTTGTCATTTCCCCCTCATTCACTTGAGGGACCATTTGCTAGGGTTTCCACTAGGAAAACCTAGCCCCCTATTGTACTCACTTGATTGTCTTTGTGACAGATTGTAGCTATTTGGGAGCCCCCAATCCTTTGTGGGTTGTGCCCCAAGTCGTTGTTGTAAAGGCTCCGGACTCCGCCTTGAAGGTTTCCGATAGTTGAAGTGAACCAAACCTTTGTGGTGCGGTTCACCGGAGAAGAGGGTGAGGCCTTTGTGGCCGTTGAACCATTGTGTTGGTTCACACCTCTCCAACGAGACGTACTCCCCTAAAAAGGAGGAACTCGGGATTACATCCGTGTCTCCGCGTGCTTTGACTTCGGTTACCTCTATCCTTGTTTACCGCCTTATTATATCGTGCTTAGTTGCTAGCTTGTCATATAGGTAAATTCACCGTAGTTGCATATCTAGAGAATTTACCTTTTGTGTCAAGCCTAAATTGAAAAAGACTAAAATTGGAGTAGCACCTATTCACCCACCCCCTCTAGGTGTCATACCGATCCTTTCAATTGGTATCAGAGCAAGGCTCTCTTGTTTTGGGCTTAACCGCCTAAGAGAAGTATGATACAAAGTGAGGATGAGGCCGATCTTGCCAAGGCCAAAGAGACCATGGCATCCATGGCCGATATCAAAAAGTTGGAAACAACATTGACATCGTCCATGAATGACATGAATGTCAAATTTGGTGAGTTGCGTGACATGCTCATGAAACTCACAAATGCCAAGGTTTCGGAAACCATCCCACTAGAGGGCATCTCTAACTCCGATGAAGATGATTCTGAGGAGGGTAAAAAGAAAAATGAGAAGGGGGATGGAAACCACCTCCGGATCTAAACCAACTCCTCCACCTCCTACCAAGCATGAAGATGGGAAGGAAGAGTACCATACCGTTCCGGGGTGGTACCCTATCGACCCACCTATCACCACCCGCATAAACCCCATTGGTCCTCCACCTAAGCTTAATGCATTAGCTTTTGCTAGTTGGCAACGCTCAATGAAATCTCATATTAACAGTGCCTCTATCGAGCTCTGGAGGATCATTGAAGATGGTTACAAGGTTGCGGATCCAAGCAATGTGACAAGAAGAGAATTTGCCGAAAAGCAACTCAATGCCTCCGCTCTCCATATGATTGAACTTTCAGTGAGTGAAAGTGACAAGCATTATGTTCTCAATGCCACCACCGCCAAAGAAGCTTGGAATTGTCTTGAGGTTGCATTTCTTGGGAATGAAAGCATGAAGAGAAACCGATATGAGTCTTTGAGCAATGATGCCGAAGGCTTCTACATGTTTGACAATGAGACTCAACAAGCCGTCATCGACTTCTCCAATGAAGTTCAACGTCAACACAATGTTCCCATTTTGGTCATTAGGAGTGACAATGGCTCCGAGTTCAAGAACTACACCCTAAATGAGTTTCTTAGTGAAGAGGGAATTCGCCATCAATATTCCGCTGCCTATACCCCTCAACAAAATGGTGTAGCCGAGAGGAAGAACCGGACTCTTATGGATATGGCAAGGTCCATGTTGGCGGAGTTTAAGTCTCCGCTCTTCTTGTGGGCCGAGGCTCTCCACGGCGTGTCACTCATCTAACCGGTTATTCTTTCGTGTTGGAAAAAGTTGACTTCATATGAAATGCTTACCGGCAACAAGCCAATGTCTCCTACTACCGTGTGTTTGGTTGTAAGTGTTTCTACAAAATCAAAGGTGTTCGTTTATCTAAATTTGAACCTAAAGCTTTAGAGGGTTTTTGTTGGTTACGGTGCGAACTCTCACACTTATAGAGTCTACGACAAATCCTTAGGGAGAGTTGTGGAATCTTGTAGTGTGAGGTTCGATGAGAATGACGGCTCCCAAGTGGCGCAATTTCATGTTTGTGATGTAGATAATGAGGAACCTCAAGATGCAATAAGAAGAATGGGGGTTGGTTTCTATCGCCCCATTGAAATCCATCATGAGCCTCCTCAAGCAAGTCCAAGTAGCTCCACTCAAGTGGAGACTCCATCATCACAAGTTGAAGTTGCACCCTATGGAAGCAAATGATGCACCTACCCAAGAACAAGTTCAAGACCCTCCTCAAGTTGACCAAGTTGCTATGCAAGAACCAAGTTCTCCTATTGTTGATGCTAGCCAAGGTCATGACCAAGATCAACCCTCTCCTTCTTTGTTGAAGATGTGCAAGATGATCAAGGTCACACTCCGGTCAAGACGGGGACTCAAATGATCAAGATGATCAAGCGAAATTCCTCGCATCAATGAGGATATCGAAACCCGTCGTATAGCAAGAGTCAAAAAGGATTGGAGAAGAAAGAGTCTTCATCTAGAAATATCATTGTTAATGTCAAGAACAAGGTCACCACAAGAAAACAATTGGCAAATTTAATGAACATCAAGCCCACATCTCTATGGTGGAACCAAAGAAAGTCTTTGAAGCTCTTGAAGATCCGGATTGGTTGGAAGCCATGCATGAAGAGCTCAATAACTTCAAGCGCAACAAAGTGTGGAATCTAGTGGAGAAGCCAAAAGATTGCCTCAATGTTATAGGCACCAAGTGGATATTCAAGAACAAGCAAGATGAGCATGGAATGGTTGTGAGGAACAAGGCAAGATTGGTAGCTCAAGGGTACTCTCAAGTTGAAGGCATTGATTTTGGAGAGACCTATGCTCCCGTGGCTCGCCTTGAGTCCATCCGTATCCTTCTTGCATATGCATCACATCATAATTTCAAGTTGCAACAAATGGATGTGAAAAGTGCCTTTCTTAATGGTCCTTTAAAGGAGTTGGTATATGTTAAGCAACCTCCGGGATTTGAGGACCACACTTCCCTAACCATGTCTACAAACTTGATAAGGCGCTCTATGGTCTCAAACAAGCACCTCGTGCTTGGTATGAGCACCTAAGAGAGCTATTGGTAGACCGTGGCTTTGAAGTGGGGCAAATCGATCCCACTCTTTTTACCAAGAGGGTTAAAGGGGAGCTTTTCATATGCCAACTTTATGTTGATGATATCATATTTGGCTCTTCTAACAAAGCTTTTAATGATGAATTTTCAAAGCTTATGACCGATAGGTTCGAGATGTCCATGATGGGAGAGTTGAAGTACTTCCTTGGTTTTGAGATCAAGCAATTGAGTGGAGGGACCTTCATCTCTCAAGCCAAATATATCCAAGACATGCTCAAGAGGTTCAAGATGCAAAATGCTAAAGAGAAGAAGTTTCCTATGGACACCAAGTGTCATCTTGAACTTAATCCAAAGGGTAAAGATAAGGATGTTGATCAAAAGCTCTATCGTTCTATGATTGGTTCTTTGCTTTATCTTTGTGCATCTAGACCCGATATTGTGTTGAGTGTAGGAGTGTGTGCAAGGTACCAAGCGGCTCCCAAAGAAAGCCACCAAACGGCGGTTCTTCGAATCTTTCGATATTTGGTTCATACCCCAAGGTTTGGTTTGTGGTATCCTAAAGGCTCAACTTTCTCTCTTGCCGGTTACACGGATTCGGATTGGGCCGGTTGCAAGGATGATAGGAAATCAACTTCCGGGGCTTGCCAATTCCTTGGTAGGTCCTTGGTGAGTTGGTCTTCTAAGAAGCAAAATTGCATATCTCTCTCCACCACCGAAGCCGAGTATGTGGCGGCCGCTAGTTGTTGCACTCAATTGTTGTGGATGAGGCAAACTTTAAAGGAATACGGTGTCCATTGTGACAAAGTGCCTCTTTTATGTGACAATGAAAGTGCTATCAAGATTGGCCACAACCCGGTGGAGCACTCAAGAACGAAGCATATTGAGATTCGCTATCACTTCATCCGTGATCACATCATCCGGGGTGATATTGAGCTTGGTTATTCCCACGAAGATCCAACTTGCCGATATGTTCACGAAGCCACTTGATGAAGCAAGGTTCACTTATTTGAGGCATGAGCTAAATATCATCGATTCGGGGAGCGTCGCTTGAATATCTTGCATACACACCTATATCTTAGCTATTTGTTTGGTTTAGGTGTAGGCATGGACATAGGGGGAGTGCGGTCCTAATCCATTGGACTATCCCTCCCCCCATTATGCCGATAGAAAGAACTCATTTTGTCTCTATATTGTTCATTTTATGAATTGTGAGCTTAAATGACGAGTAGTGGCGGTGAACCCAAGATATATCTTCGCGGTGTCACACCACATACACTCATACATGGTGGCTTAGGCCACCGCCATCTTCTTTGTGAAGATTTGATCTTGTTGGAGCTTTATGGCCTTTTTGCCTATCCGTTGGTCTTTATGGAAAACACACTCAAATGATGCTTCTTAATGTTTTCTTTGTGCCTCTTACCAAGTTTGAGTGTGAAGTACCATTTCCAGTGACTTTGTGTCCCATCCCAGGCCTATCCCTTCTGAAAACTTGCTCCTCTTGCATCTTGCATGTTCAACAACAAAATCTGGCATTTTTGAGTTGGTGGGGCCGGAAACTCCGGTCCTTTGGGCCGGAATATCCGGTCTGACTGAAGTTTCCGCCCTAAACCCGGAATCTCTGGCTTAGGCCGGAGACTCCGGTGTTTAGGCCGGAAACTCCGGTCTGGGCAGTTCTCGCAGGGGTCCAAAAGGGGATCGGGGTGGGAGTTGACTTCACAACTCCCACACACCCCCGACCCCCAACCTCTCCCCTGCAGCCGCCGCCGTCTCGAAGTGCCACTCCGGCTGCTCCCCGCCGCCGGAATCCGCCGTGCCTCCGGCCTACTCCTCCTCACCAACGCAGGGGACCTTCCTCTCCTTCGTTTGGGCTGCACCATGGACAAAAAGGGTACCTCCTCTCTCTCCTTAGGTTTTTCACCTCGATCTAAGTTTGGAGAGTAGTTCCCTAGTTTTTCATGGTGTAGAATCTTCTAGATGGCAAGGTGTATCCTAGATTTAACCCTAGAATTCTCAGCACAAAGTTTCTTGAACTAAATCGAGGTTCCCCATCTCAGGGCCGGAGACTCCGGTCTTCCAGGCCGGAAACTCCGGTCAGGGCCGGAATCTCCGCCCCCTGAGGCCGGAAACTCCGGTGTAGATCAGACACTTTGTGCCCAGAATTCTTTGGTTACTTCTTCTTTGGTTCCTGGACATGCAAGCTTATCCCCATGCTTTTCTCCTATTCTGTTATTCACAGGTGTGCAGAGGACAAAGTCTTCCATGAAACATCCTGAAAAATCACCAAGAAAAGCATCCGTGCTCAAACAAGGGACAAGCTTCTTTTGACAGCAGCTCTGGCCGTCTGAGACAGCAGTACCATAGATGAAGAAGCCACAAGACATGCTGCCCTAGGTGGGTTTGATAATGAAGAAGAGGCCGAGAGAGCTCATTTTGACTCCTTGACCACTGTTTTGGGCATGGGGAAGATCGAGTTTCGTCGGATGAGATCTCAGCAGTTCTATGACTTGCCATCCAACACCGATGATCCTAATTTTCCAAGGAGAGAGCAGCAGCTGATCATGAATGAGATATATGCCCGCATTGAGAAGCATATGGTGTGTGAGCAAAAGGTGTTGAGCCTTGAGAGCTTGGACAAGAAGCCTTATTTTCAAGAGGCCGTGTGGATTGCTCGGAAGCTTGGACTTGAGAGGCTCATCTCCCATGTTCATGAAGATTATGATATTCAGCTTGTGCATCAGTTCTTTGCCACAGTGGTTTTGATAATGATGAAGATGTCACCATGACTTGGATGACCGGTTCTCAAAAGTGCACCTCTAACTTTGTGGAGTTTGGAAGATGTTTGGGATACAAGTTCAAGGGTGCCACTACTTGTGTTGGGAAGAGGATGCATGTGGAAGGGGCTGCCTACAACAAACGCCGCTTGCGCCCTTTATATTCAGTTGCATCATCCGTTGGCACCAATCAAGACCTCCTCCCCACCTTCAACATTTTCCTTCGCATGGTTCGGCTCAATCTTGCTCCTCAAGCCGGAAATGTGGATGCCATTCGAGGAGGGCTTGTCAATCTCTTATACCATGCTTACAAGGTGCTCCAAGCCGGTCCGGATTGTGAAGGCCAAGAAGTTGATGTCATGGATTTCATCAAGTGTGAATGCATTGGGCCATTTTTGAGCACAAGAACCCTCTCTATGCACCTATGTGATGAAGCTCATCCTCTCCAAGGTCTCCAACATCGATACCTCTCGCCTCACCAAGCATGCCAAGGGGACTCTCCACCAACTTAGCAAGCACACCAAGCAACCGTCTTCCTCTCGTGCACCTCCTCCGCAATCTAGTAGTGAGGAAGCGGAGACCGAGGCCCCAATGCCTAAAGGAGAAGCAAGAATGCCGACCCTCCCTCTATCTTCAAGGAAGGGCTCAAGTGAACTCGGAAGTGAGTAAACTCTCTTGGTGGAAGAGAAAGTTGCTTTGCATGGATGTTGCACTTCACAAGGAGAACCATGCCTCATATGTGAGAGAGAAGCATATCATTGACAACCAACAAATCATGATCAAGGAGTTGCGCAAGCTCAACAATGGTAGTATCACTCCTCCTCCGGAAGAAGATGAAGATGGCAATCCTATTATCTCCTCCTCGTCGGCCGAGACTATCCCTCTTGAGAAATGGAACGAAGACGTCTTTCCTTGGTCGGATTATGCGGATGTGACTTCATTGCCCTCCTCTTCTCGCAACACCGGCAAGGCTCCCATGAACCTTTCCGATGAGGACTACAATCAAGAAGGGGAAGGTGATGATGACATGGAAGAAAGCTCCGGGTGATCTCCATGGGTTTCGTGTAGTTATGCTCTTTTCCCTTTTTGGCGTCTCGATGCCAAAGGGGGAGAAGTAGTTCTATTAGGTTCTCTCCGGGATTTGCATGGGTTGGACACAAGCATGTGCTTTTATCATTTTATTGCGCTTGTGTCCTTTTATGTTATTTGGAACTTATTTGCATCTTGTGTTGTGAACTATGTGAGTGTAAGACATATGGATTTCTATTATGTATGGTTGAACCTACATTATTGTGCTATGGTTATATGGATGTTTTATACATTTATATGCACAAGGTATGGTTTTTATCTCTAGGCTCAACCTACTTTGTGATATGTCTTGTTTATGAAATATATCGTTTACATATCATGTCGCCTTGTTGTGGAACTTGTTTCTCTCTATGTGTGCATTTGCATTCCAAAGCAAATGAGTTATATGCACACATCTAGGGGGAGCTTTTCTTTTGTTAAACATGATAGTGGTGAATTTATTGCAAATCCGTGTGTTGTCATCTAACACCAAAAAGGGGGAGATTGAAAGGACATTTTGTGATCTCTTAGTTTTGTGTGTTAGTTAACAACACTTTGGATGTTTTAATCTGGTGTAAGTGATGCAGGTTTTATTGTATACAACATGTGCATCAACACCAAAAAGAGAAATGCTGAATTGTTGCTCAGCCCCTGGTGTGGGCCGGAGTTTCCGGCCTCTACGACCGGAGTTTCCGGTCCTGGTCTTTTCCTCGAAGAGCAGCAAAGCTGCTGATTGTTGCTCAGCCCCTGGTGTGGGGCGGAGTTTCCGGCCCCAATGCCGGAGTTTCCGCCCCTGGCCAAACATTCCGGCCCCAGGGCACCGGAGTTTTGGCCCAAGTCTCAGTCGTGAAGAAGTTGCTCAGCTCCTGGTGTGGGCGGAGTTTCCGGCCCCTGCAGGCCGGAGTTTCCGCCCCAGGCCGGAGTTTCCGGTCACTAGGGCCGGAAACTCCGGTGTGATTCTTGTCTGCAACGGCTACTTTTCTGGGAGGGGTATAAATACCCCTCCTCCTCCTCCAGCCAGCCAGCTCGCCCAGATTTGAAGACACCATTGTTGCAAGCTCAAGAATCACTAGATCTCCCAATCCCTCCACCCAAACTCGTTGATCTTTGGAGGATTGAAGGAGAAGGCCCCGATCTACATCTTCACCGAGCCGTTTGTCATTTCCCCCTCATTCACTTGAGGGACCATTTGCTAGGGTTTCCACTAGGAAAACCTAGCCCCCTATTGTACTCACTTGATTGTCTTTGTGACAGATTGTAGCTATTTGGGAGCCCCCAATCCTTTGTGGGTTGTGCCCCAAGTCGTTGTTGTAAAGGCTCCGGACTCCGCCTTGAAGGTTTCCGATAGTTGAAGTGAACCAAACCTTTGTGGTGCGGTTCACCGGAGAAGAGGGTGAGGCCTTTGTGGCCGTTGAACCATTGTGTTGGTTCACACCTCTCCAACGAGACGTACTCCCCTAAAAAGGAGGAACTCGGGATTACATCCGTGTCTCCGCGTGCTTTGACTTCGGTTACCTCTATCCTTGTTTACCGCCTTATTATATCGTGCTTAGTTGCTAGCTTGTCATATAGGTAAATTCACCGTAGTTGCATATCTAGAGAATTTACCTTTTGTGTCAAGCCTAAATTGAAAAAGACTAAAATTGGAGTAGCACCTATTCACCCCCCCCTCTAGGTGTCATACCGATCCTTTCAGAGGGGTCCGCCGCCACCGCGGCACAGGCCGGCGGCAGCGGCGGTGGGGGAGGGCCGGCGGAGAGACTGCTGGCAGCGCGGTGTTTGGGCCGCCCCCGCGTCGCCTGGGAGCGACGCGAGCGCGGGCGGGCGGGGGGGGGGGGGGGGGGGGGACTCTATTTCCTTTCCAAACCCATGAACTCATATATCCGCCTTCAATCCGCAACCGGTCACTATCCACAATGTTTCCAATCTGCCAAAAAAATGTAATTTCTCAGATGACGGTAAAATTCGATATGACCAGATACGTTTACTTCCTTTTTGTTTTTGGGAAACGTTTACTTCCGATTAATAACGGACGAATGCGCATACTATCTTAAGAGGCCTATAATGACTATGGAAGATCCAAGGCCTACAAAAGCCCATTCTATGCCAGAGCCACACTGCCCAAGCTGGTCATTCGGCCTTAGTAGCGCTCACCGTCCCGAAAACAAAGCGACAGAGATGCAAAACGTAGGCAAACCCTATGCGGCGCCCGTTAGCGCCGCATAGGGCTAGCGCCGCCTGAAGCGAAACTTCACTGGGCCGGCCCGTCTGGCTTTTTTTTCCTTTAATCTGTTTCTTTTTTTCTGTTTTCTTTTTGCGTTTTCTTTTTCGTTTCTCTATTTTTTTTCGTTTTTGTTTTTTGTTTTCTTTTTCTTTGTCGTTTATTTTTCTTTTTCTATTCATTTTTTATGTTTTTCTTCTATTTTAATTTCGTTTCTTTTAAAATTTGAACTATTTTAAAATTTTGAAAATGGTTCCATTTTTTAAATGGTTCCATTTTCTTTTATGTTTTCTTTTTCTTATTATTTTTCATTCTTTTTTAGTTTTTTGAAAATAGTTTCAAATTTGAAAATGGTTCCATTTTTAAAATGGTTTCAAATTTAAAATGGTTCCCGATTTTTAAAAATTCATTTTTAAAAACGGTTCCAACTTTAAAAATAGTTCCATTTTGAAAACGGTTCCAATTTTAAAAACGGCTCCGAATTTAAAATATGGTTCTGAATTTAATATGGTTCCAAATTTTAAAATGGTTCCGAATTTAAAATGGTTCCAAATTTTAAAATGGTTCAATTTTGAAAATGGTTCCAAATTTAAATATGGTTCCATTTTAAAAATGGTACAAAATTTAAAATGGTTCCAAATTTTAAATTTGTTCATTTTTTTAAATGGTTCCATTTTGAAAATGGTTCCAACCTAAAAATGGTGCCAAATTAAAAATGGTTCCAAATTTAAAAAAAAAATCCATTTTGAAAATGGTTCCAACTTTAAAATGGTGCCGAGGTTAAGACCGGTCCCAAATTAAAAATGATTCCAAATTAAAAATGGTTACAAATTTGAAAATTGTTCATTTTTTAAAATGGTTCCATTTTGAAAATGGTTCCAAATTAAAAAATGGTTCCGTTTTGAAAATGGTTCCAAATTTAAAAATGGTTCCAAATTAAAAATGGTTCCAAATTTGAAAATTGTTCATTTTTAAAAATGGTTCCATTTTGAAAATGGTTCCAAATTTAAAAATGGTTCCAACTGAAAAATGGTGCCAAATTTAAAATGGTTCCAAATTTGAAATTTTTCATTTTGAAAATGGTTCCAAAATTAAAAATGGTTCCATTTTGAAAAAGGTTCCAACTTAAAAATGGTGCCGAATTTAAAATGGTTCCATTTTGAAAATGGTTCCAATTTAAAAAATGGTCCCATTTTTAAAATATTCCAAATTAAAAAATGGTTCCGAATTAAAAATGGTTCCAAATTTGAAAATTGTTCATTTTTTAAAATGGAAAACGGGAATTGAAACGAAAATGGTACTCAACAAGAAGAGGCTAAATGCATACATACGTACAAGATCTATTCATATCTCTGTTGAAACGAAAAAGTTATAACACAAAAGTTGTGGAAAACGGTGAGTTTCATATACCCATGAAAGGATTTTTCAAACCGTCGACTGAGTGTGACAAATTTAACAAAATTCATCTAAAAATATTGAAAACTTCGGTCCAAAATTAAGAAGCTACATTCCACGAAACTCGAAACCGATCACGCGAATGAAACCTAATCATGAACATACACATATTTCGTGTATAAATTATTTTTGAAATGAAATATATTTTTGTGTGAGATGGAGTATGTGTTAGACTGTGTACACAGAGCCACTACACCCGAAGGCACGACCATGCAGGTCAGAAGAAATTTCGTGAATGGGTCAGAGCGAATCAGTCAGTACGCGAAGCAGTACGCGTTCAGTACGCGAGAAGAAGTACGCGAGAAGCAGTTAGCGAAGCAGTTACCGTGCAAAGCAGTCAGAACTCAGAAATGCATTCAAAACACTCGAATGAAGCAGTCAGCCCGCGTAGAAAACTGCGAACGAGTGAAATGGGCCGGCCCAATACTGGACCGATGTAGGCGCCCCAACTCCTATGCGGCGCTAACGAGCGCCGCACAGGAGCTCCCCAAAATGCACCCACATCTCTTCTACTTTGTCGGAGTTTCAAAAAAAAATCTCTTCTACTTTGTCGTACTCCTTTTTGTTCCTTGGTTGCGCAACAATCCGCCGAAATCCAAGAAAGCAAGCACCAGCGAGGATGGCGGACGGATGCTGGGAGGCCGCCAAACGATAAGCCTGCTGAGCGCGGCGAAGCGGAAGGACGGATGAGCCTGCTGACCTCGCCAGGAATGATGCCTGAGAAAAATGTCACTGGGTCAGCTCTATATTCTCTCTATTACTTTTGAAACGAGGCAAAAGTTGCCTTTATATTGATATAGAAGGAGTAAACATGATACGGCCGAAGCCAAATCAAAAACCAAACAAAAAGGGGCGAACTAAAGCAAAATTAGCATCCCAGGGGAAACTAGAACAACCCACACCGTCCACTCTCTCAGAAAGATAGATCGTTTCTCTCTATTACAGTGGGATCATCCTCTATAGATAAATCTTAGTTAGTACACTAAGGGCCCGGTTGGTTCCCCAGAATTTAGCCAATACGATCGTGCAGTTTTACGTAGCAGATCAGTTCCCGCTGAAAATCCGGCATGATCGGGGAAATTATTACGGTTCCGTAATTTCGCACGAGAATCCAATCGGGGCCTAATTAGTGAAGGGTTACTGGTTTTCGTTGGTGTCAGCTCACCCCAATGCACATAAGGCAGCTCCGTCCCTGGATCAAATGATTTCTGGAGGAGTTCCTGAATCTTGAATCTGTAGGCATAGCCCCTGCCACGACGGCACTCCTCCTCCCTAATTCTTCTGTGAGAGAGGCTTCTTGTTTTCATGCTCATTATTTCAACCGTCCAAACGCTTTCTCATGTTATGCCAGCCGGCGTCCGCCTAGAGAGCCGAGGATGGGTCGATGTCAAATGAATGCACAACGACTATCCGAATAGGGTGATATACTGAAGATCAACAAAATTTTATTTGCCTCGTGTTATTTTATCCGAACATTTTTATTTGCCTCGTGCTGCACCAAGGGACGTCATCGCCAAAGAGTAGTTCGACAATTTTGTCCTGGCATAACTATCTAATTCTGGCATAAGCATAAAGCTATCCCCAAAACGAAGCTATTCCCAGAGTAGCATTCAACCACAGTCGACATAGCACTGCTTTAGCTAATGGGATCATTCCGTCACTCTAACAAAGTTCCGACCTAAACCAATACACCATTATTCTGCATATATCTTTATCCCCGCGTGATCTCTCATTTATCCACATGTGCACTTGTGCAGATAAAATATCAATCAGTACCTTTTTCATCACTTCCGTGCAGTTAGCAGCAGGTAAGCTTGCTATCCAAACTCCAACCAATATCGTGCCCGCTGCCGCATATATGTACCCTATATATAAGCATGGTACCATCATGCACACATGCATATCGATCATTAAGCCGAAATCCAAGGGATTAGTTAGCACTGAACTTAGCCATGGAGGTAATTTTGAGCTTGACTTCAGTTGCCCTAGACCCCTAGTCACGCTCGCCCTTTGGTTCGTTCAGCTCAAAACCTCCTCCAACAACAAAACCAAGCAAAAGAAACAGCTGCCGCCGGGGCCATGGGAGCTTCCGATCATCGGAAGCCTCCACCACGTCGTCTGCAGCGGCATGCCGCCGCACCGCACGCTGACGGAGCTTTCTCGGCGGCACGGTCCAGTGATGTTCCTCAAGCTCGGCGAGGTCCCCACCGTCGTGGTCTCCAGCGCCGAGACGGCAGAGGTGGTAATGAGGAGCAAGGACCTCGCGTTCGCGTCGCGGCCCCGCAGTGTGACCCTGGACGTCATGGGCTACGGCAGCGGCAGCGGCATGGGCATCATCTTCGCCGCCTACGGCGACCAATGGCAACAGGCCCGCAAGGTCTGCGTCGTGGAGCTCCTGAGCGTGAAGCAGGTTACTAAATTGCAGCACCACCTGCACTTTTTCCAGTAACTAATTGCATGTACCACAACCGGCTCTTTCTCCATCTCAAATGAAACGAACAAAGATACTGCATGCGCTAAATAGTTCATCTAGAAGCTTAATATAGATGTGGCAATTACAATACGTTTACACAGGTGAAACGAATGGAGGGCATCAGGCTAAGGAGGTCGAAAACCTCCTCTGTTCCATCAGCGCCTCGACTGGCCTCACAGTCAACGTGACCGAGATGGTGTCGGCGCTGACAAACGATATCATCGCGCGGGTGGTGTTCGGAGGCAAGTGCTCCCGGCAGGACGAGTACCTACGAGAGCTGGAGAAGGTCACCGAGCTGGTCGGAGGCTTCTCCCTCGTCGACCTCTTCCCATCGTCGCGGCTGGTCCGGCTGCTAAGCGACGGCGAGCGCCAGATGAGGAGGAGCTACGGCCGCATCCGGAGCATCATCGCCGACATTATCGAGCGCCGGCGTAAGGAGCTGGTCATGGTGCTTGCTGCCGACCGTAGCGAGGAGAATCTGCTCGACGTACTGCTCAGGCTGCACAAGGAGGACTCCTTGACACACCCTCTTACTCTGGAAGCAATAGTTGTCATTATCTTTGTGAGTATTCTTTCCAACACTTTCTCGTTAGAAGTGGAGGATAAGCCGGCCTGCTTCAGTCACATAATTATTTCTGAAATTTCATGGTTCTCTGTCTTGTCCTGCACATACACCGATCCACTCTCTATATCTCGTCCTCCTGTTTGTGTGAAATATTGTGTTGATCTATTATTTCTACTCTTCATGTCATATAACCTACCACCTTATTTTCAGGACATGTTCGCAGGTGCCACCGAGACCTCCGGAATTACAGTGGAGTGGGCTATGTCGGAGCTCTTAAAAAATCCCGAAACTATGAAAAAAGCACAACTCGAGGTCCGACAAGTACTAGGTCAGCAACGAGGCGTCATCACCAATAACGATCGTACTGACCTCCCCTACATGAGAATGGTGATTAAGGAGGCCTTGAGGTTGCATCCCCCCGCTCCTCTACTCCCCAGAAGAGCAAGAGAAGATTGTGAGATCATGGGATATAAAGTTTTTAAAGGCACTAACGTACATGTCAACATATCAGCGATATCTCGGGATGATAGATATTGGGATGCCCCTGAATCATTTAAGCCAGAGAGGTTTGAGAATAGCAACATAGATTACAAGGGGATGCATTTTGAATTCACACCTTTTGGGGCCGGAAGGCGGCAGTGTCCTGGAATGCAGTTCGGCACAACAACAGTGGAGATGGCACTGGCAAACCTTCTGTACCACTTTGACTGGGCAATTCCAAATGGGTCTAGCGGTTCGATTCATCATGGGGAAACATGAATCCGGTGCTCAGAAGCGTAAGAGAAAAGAAAAAGAACAGAAATTGATTAAATCTCAAAAAGGTGCTATGGACAAGTTTATTAGAAAAGAAACGCCACAAGTGTCATCCGGTAATCAATCTGTTGATCCTTCCACCCTTTCGCTTGCAATTGTTCCTTACAATCACATAGATGGCCAGACAGAGACAGATAATATTGAGGTAGAAGAAGATCATGTTGATGTTAAATTGAATAATTCACCTGATGCGGATTTTGATGATTCTTTTCGGTCTGATATATTTGATCCAAGAAACTGGGATTCTCTTGATTCTAAACAGATTGATATTTTAGCACTAAAGGGTCCAAGAAGAGATTTATCAATTAAGAAATGTCCTAAGGATATATATCGTAAAAGATTTATTGCAAAGTTCTAGACTAGAACTCTATCAAATGGGGAGCACTGTGATAGGGATTGGCTTGTCTATTCTAAGTAACTTGATAAAGTGTTTTGCTTTGGTTGTAAATTATTTACAAAAGGTCATCGAAAAGGTCATCTTGCAAGTGAGGGCTCTAATGATTGGTCACATATGAAAAAGAAACTACAATATCATGAGCAAGTGCAGATCATGTTTCGTGTATGGCTCATTGGTATGAGCTGCGTAGTAGATTGGAAAAACATCAAACTATTGATAAAGTTGCTCAACGACAGCTTGAGAAAGAGAAGGACCATTGGAGAAAGGTATTATTCAGAATTGTTTGCATTGTAACATTTCTTGCCAAGCATAATCTAGCATTCCGTGGTAGTAATGGCAAGGGCTTATATCTTTCTTCAAGGGGTGAAGGGAAACTGGTTTTGTAGAAGCATTGGAGATAGCCAAAGGAATTGCAATTGAGATGGATATTGGTACAACATTTCGTACAAGGAGGCAAATTAAAAGAAAGAGACAGTTTGATGAGAACCCAGATGAAACAAATATTGCCACACAGTCTGCAGAAGAATCATTTCGAATCAGCTATTTTATACCTCTTGTTGATCAAGCAATTTCATCACTCACAAGAAGATTTTACCAATATCAGGGTTACCAGAAAATTTTTGGTTTCTTATTTACCTCTGAAGCATTGCGCTCATTGGATTATGATAGTCTGAAGTCCTCTTGTGATCATCTTGAGTCTGCCCTTAAAAAGGATGACAAATCTGATATTGATGCCAATGATCTATTTGTTGAGCTGAAGTTTCTCCAAAAATTCATGCCAAAAGAAAATGTTGGGCCTGTTGAAGTGTTGAAGTTTATAAAGCGGCATGATTGTTTTCCCAATGCAAGTATTGCATATAGAGTTTTGTTGACCATTCCCATGACGGTTGCATCGGTGAAACGAAGCTTTTCTAAGTTGAAGCTATTGAAATCCTATATGCGTACTACAATGACACAAGAAAGGCTCAATGATTTGGCCACAATAGCGCTTGAGGGCGAAGTGTTTGGGAAGATTGATTATGAGGATATGATTCAAGAGTTCATCTCAAAGAACACAACAAGAATAATGATGTTCAAATAAATGTTATGCAACTTCGAGTTATATAGGTATGATTCTCAATATATTCAGTTGTTACCTAATTTTTCTGTCATATACATTACAATTATTTATTAGTTCAATTTTTTGTGTAAGATAGGGCCTCGTTTTAGATTTTAGCACAGGGCCCCGAATTTAGCCGGCCCGGCCCTGGTCTAGCCCTACGTTGATGGATATGTCTGAAAAGTTTGGGATCAACGTCCGTAGAAGGTTTAGCTTACAGCTGAAAGCAATCCCATATGAGCACTCCAAGGCTATGTAGTTCAACGGGCCGTGGACGGATGGAATAATTGCCTCACTCGTAGCCAAAACATGCAATCTGTCTCTATGTAAAACGTGGCGGTTTTGGGTGCATTCAACTGAAATCCAGGTGGGGAACCTCTCCCCCCGGAGAACATTCTTACAAAATCCTTTTCTTATATTGCACTTCTATCCATTGAAAAGAGAAGCTTTGGTGTGTGACATTTAATATGTGTGGCAGTCATATGTCTATTCCTCCTCCAACAGCATGAGACGTTATGCGTCTTAAAATAAGAGTGAATTTCACCTTTTATTCCTTTGTTTGTGATTTTGCTAGTTATCTCATTTCAGTTTTATTGCGACTTTTCACACCCAAAATATGAAGGTGTGTCGTATTACCATTTAACCATTTGACCTCGTTCTGATAGTTCGACCCCAACTGTCAATCCTATGTGGACGCTGATTTAATTGCTAACTCAAAAGCATGTTGCAGTGACACTGCAAACCACTGCATGATGTAGTACGCCGGTCGTTGACATATTAATTACAAGCCAAATCTATAAAAAATCAACTTCTTACTCAGACCAGGGAGGGAACTCCGGTAACAATTTACATAGAGAAATTAACAATAAAACTACAATACTAAGTACCATGATAGCTTAGTAGCTTATTGGTGCTAATTAAACAATGGTTGCTTCGCTTACTACATTCTATAATCATGTTAAGTTTGTGCCTCCACGTCGTCGCCTACGATCCCATAGGCGATGTATATTCTTCCTTTTCAGCTTCTCCAGAAATATCGAGTGCCTCGCGTAGATCTTCGTTCTGTCCCATTTGGACTTCCCGGTTCTCCTCCTGAACACTCTCGAAGCCTAAACAAAGGGGTGAGAAATAGATAGGGATGAGTACATTGTGCTTAACAAGTTCAGATATGAGATAAGTGTTTGGCATGCACTGTCTACTCAGATGACCAAGGTTCGACGAGTGATATAGGCTTCGATTAACATTCGTTCAAAAGGTTTATTTTATTTAGAAAAACTATATCCGCCAGGCTTGACAAAATTGTGATAATCTCCGATTTCCGTAGCGATCGCGGTTCTTTACCGTAACAAGGAGTGACTTACCAACTTTAACTGAAAACTATGTTGTGGTGGGATATTTACCCAGTGTTTCTTATCCTCCGTGTTGAGCGCCTGTACCCATAAGGCTCCTTTAAAAAGTGGCCAAGTCTAAGTTATATAAGCCACGTACTATCCTTCCCTACGTCGTCAATGTAAGACATTTGGCCAAGTCGGTATGAATATACACGATGACACCCGTCAACCCTGTCACACTCAGACGATGACACGCAACACACAAAAGATCAAGTCAAGCAGGAAATTAAGCCCCCAAAAGTGAAATTTAAAACAGTGATAAATACATATCCAATTTACGGTCCATTTGTACATTTGTAAGTCGTGTTTTGGGATCTTCATAACGGAACCTCGACTTCATATACTACTTTCATTACATTTTGAGACGGAAAACACATTTGGAAAATATTATTCAACAGTTGCACTGACATGAACGGAAACTCACTTTGACACATAAAACAAATATATGGCCCAGCCAGCACAAAGAATATTCTGAAATGTGAAAATTTCCGAATAGAAATTTGACATGTAGATCTGGATATATTCTAATTGATTTGATATATATATTTGTATGATTTGTGTAAAATATATTTAAAAATGTATCGTGAAAACATTTTTAGCACAGAATTTTGTCTTTTTACGGAAGACATGAGAAAATATCGGTTTTTCGTTAAACATCTTTTTGAGCACATAGACCGTTGAAATGTACGATCAAATTTTTCTAACATTTCAAAATACGTTTTGCAAACCGGGAGTTTGCTCCCGGTGCCAAAAGCCCATCTCTGTCATGAGCAAAATATCTTAGGAGCTTGGCATTATAAAACCCTCATATGACGAAGCCAAAAAAGAAACTTCGAGTTCGTTGCCATTATTTATCACTCACTCTTGCACACTCACAGTCTCACACGATGACACGCAGCACACAAAAGTTCAACGGTGCAGCAGTAGGCAAAGTCAAGCACGAGAAATGAAACCCGCGACGCGGTCCAACATCTCGGCGGCCGCCTCCGTCCCCGGCCGCAGGAGGTGGAACACGTGGTCCTGCCCGGCGTGTCCACGAGCTCGGCTTCCCCGCGCCACCCGCTGGCCAGCAACGTCGCGTAGTACGCCCGCCCCTTCACCGCCAGGAAGTCGTCCCCCGCCACGGCCACCATGATCCTCCTGCACGGCAGCGTGGCGAGCCTTGGCGCGGCACCGGCGCACAGCCTCGGGTCGCCCACCTCGGCGTCGGGGCGCGCGCACATGAACCGCCACTCGCGGCGGATCCTGACCTCCAGCTCCGGCGTCATGGCGTTCGACGGGTCCCAGAAGTAGGGGTGGACCAACATCACGCCGGTGATCGCCGGCAGCCCTTCGGCGGCGGCGCGCAGGGCGACGTTGTGCGCGATGTTGGCGCCCGCGCTGTCGCCGGCGAGGAACACGCGGGACGCGTCCCCGTGCGCTGCGAGCCACGGCTCCGGTGCCCCGGAGTCGCAGCCGCCCACAGCCCAAGTGAGCGCCGCCCATGAGTCGTCGTAGGCGGCGGGGAGCGGGTGCTCCGGCACGCGGCGGTACTCGACGGACACGGCTAGGGCGCCGGCACGGGCGGCCAGCGCGTTGAGGTAGCGGTGGTACGTCGGGGAGGCCGCCGACTCGACCATGAAGCCGCCGCCGTGGAAGTACACGAGGACAGGCAGCTTCTTGCCGGCAGCTTCCGGCGGAAGGTAGAGGCGGACGGAGAGGCCGGTGGCCGGGTTGATGGCGACGTCCTTGGATTGCACGCCCGTGGTAGCGTCGAGGGAGGCCGGCACGGTGTCGGTGCCGAGCAGGCGCTCGATGCTGCCGTTCCTGTAGACGCGGATGAAGGGGAGGAGCTCAATCTCGACCTCAACGGGGCAGGCGGCGTCGCTGGAGGCCATCCTAGCGGTGGGTGTTGGCTGTGAAACCAAGCTTGGGATCTGGAGCGCGGTGCAGGACAAGTGAAGCAGCAGCAGAAGTAGAGGACGGGACATCTATCTACTACTATTAAATATACTAAAAACAAAATGAGAAAGTTATTCGAGGCACCATGTTAATCCACATCATCTAAATTAATTTTAGTGGTCAAATCTAAATTATATGGCTGAGATTATTTAAAAAAATAGTTTTGACACGACTTATGTTAAAAGGATCACGTTTAACCAACCGCACGTGTACTAGACTAGGTGCCTTGGCTGGAACGTGATAAGTAAAAGAAAACGGTTTTGCTAAGTCTCAGCTAGCTGAGACATAGCTTATGTCTCAGTCACATCCATGGCCGTTCGATCGTTGTTTTGCTTTGCGATCCTTATTTTGGTAGGTTGTCCCGTACGGTGACATCACCTGACTGAGACATAACTTACGTCTCAGTCAGCTGAGCCGTAGAGAGACCCGAAAGAAAAAATATATCTGTTAGACAAAATCACGTTTAACCTTCTGTGTACTAGACCAGGCACGTACCTTGGCTAGAATTCGTTCAAAAGAAAAAAAAAACCTTCGCTACAGAAAAAAAATCTACATGGAACGTGATGGCAAAGGAGACGTGGTCTCCCTTAGCTAATTAATTATCCATGCATTTAACATGTACTTTTGCAAGATAAATAGGTGTATTATGGGGAAATGAGAACACCGAAAAAGTGTGTGATATAGCTGTACCAAAGTCCGTTGGAGGAATGGGCTTCCGAGATTTTCAGCTATTCAATCAAGCCATGCTCGCCAAACAAGGATGGCGGTTGATGATGAGGCCAAATTCGCTCTGTGCAAGGGTTCTAAAGGGCAAATATTTTCATCAACAAGATTTTATGGAGGTAGGAAAGAAAAAGAATGCGTCACATGTTTGGAGAGCTATTATGCATGGGAGAGATGCTCTTCGGCAAGGCCTTATAAAAAGGGTAGGAGATGGCAGCAATGTCAGGATTTTTGAGGATCCGTGGATACCGTCTAATGTGAATGGACGGCCGCTGTGCAAGCCTTTAGAGGCTGATGCAACAATGGTGGATGAACTAATAGATGTGGATCATATGTGCTGGTCTGAGCACAAGTTGGAGGTGAATTTCGTTGAAACTGATAGGAGAGCTATACGCCAAATACCTCTAGGAAGGCATTCAGAGGACACTTGGGCGTGGACACAGGAAAAATCTGGGATTTTTACAGTACGATCTGCCTACCGTTTATTAGCTCATACACAATATGCAACCCGGCCATCTGCTTCAGGAGACTCGACTAGCGCGTGTTGGAAGAAACTTTGGAAGCTCCACGTGCCTCCTAAAGTACGAGTTTTTTGGTGGAGGGTGATCAATAAGTTTATTTCCATCACGGAAAGTGCTACTGGAGCGCCATATGGAACATATTTCATTTTGTGAATCGTGTGGGGTGCAAGAGGAGACTATATTCCATGCTTTCTTCCAGTGTACATGGGCTAAACTGTTTTGCGCAGATTTGAGAGAGATAGCTGGAGTTAAAATACCAGTGTTACATCCGGACACATGGGCTTTTTTTTAGATAAAGAGTGTATATTAATATCGCGGAGATACAAATTACATCCAGCCTCTGCAACAACGCAATAACCAAATCTACTACGGATGCACACAGCCGAAAGACAATAAGAAGAAGAAATAAAAAGAAAAGTCCCGCTACAGAGTTACAGTCCTTGCAGCAGCCGCACAACCACCACCAAAACAACACCTGATGTCCAATTCTTCAAAAGCAACGCCTTCAAGAAGAACAGTGCCAGGCACAACCAATTAAGGCCAGACCTTGGGCTTTCACCCTGAAGATAGTCCTCGCTCTCAAAACAATGTCTTCAGCAAGACCACTGTCAGGCACAACCAATTAAGGCCAGACCTTGGATTTTCACCCTGAAAGTAGGACTTCGGACTTCACGTATGTTGTCGCCCCCACTTACATGCCGCTACTCCAAGTCATGAAACACCAAGCCAATTCCTCATCGCCACCAGGAATCGAACCACCGTTACTAGTCTTCAAATCTAGGCCTCCATGTCCTTCTCCGCAGTCTGACTTCACCGGCGGGGAACAGAAAGGCATGTCCCAATGGCAACCGACTGCAGAGCTTCGCGACGCTTCCTCTGAAACCAAACGGTCAGAAAAACATGGCTGCGCGTGACCGAATCCCACCCGATCCGACAATCTCCAGGCTTGATTGCCCAATGGAGTTCGCCGACGGAGCCTTCCGGAACTCGACAATCCGGCCAGATCGAAGAAACAGGTGTCAGGCAGATCTTCTTCTTGCGCAAGAGGAACCATAGGACCGCCGCCTTTATTGTGCAGAGCAGCAGGCCCCCACGCCGCCGTCCGCCGGCCGACCTCCTCCGGCGGAAGAGGAGGCCCGACAACGAAGAACCACGCGCGCGCGCCGTCCCGCTGGTAACAGCAAGGCCGAACACGAGCACCGCGCGCCTCCCACGCACCTCCGGGCGACCGACGGCCGCACCGATGATGGGTCTAGTGGAAGCCTAGGACCTACAGCCGACGCTCCACTACACGCACAGGACGTCCATGGCAGACGCCATGCCCGGGAGAAAGCCGCCGCCGCCGCAGACCGGGGACGCCGCCCCGGATCCCGCTCGCAGAAGATCAACGGCGCCGTCCCCGAACGCCACCGGTGCTCCGCCGCAGCAATGCCCCCAGCACCATAGGCGCTGGGCCCGCCGCCACCGCGGCCCTCGCCGGCGGCAGCGGCGGCAAGGGAGGTCTCCGAGTGAAATTCTTTGGGCGACGAGGGTCTCGCCCCGGTGCCGCCTCGGGGGACAGCACGGGAGCGGAGGGGAGAGGTGATACGTCTCCAACGTATCCATAATTTCTGCTGTTCCATGCTTATATTATACCATTTGCTACATGTTTTATATACACTTCATATCACTTTTATGCATTTTCTGGGACTAACCTATTAACAAGATGCCACAGTGCCAGTTCCCTGTTTTCTGCTGTTTTTGGTTTCAGAAAGTTACTTCTGGAAATATTCTCGGAATTGCACGAAACAAAAGGCCAGTCCCTATTTTTCCAGCACGTACACGGAGTCCGAAGGAGAGACGAAGGAGAGCCACGAGGTGGCCAAACCACAGGCGGCGCGGCAGTGGGCCCAGCCGCGCCCCTGGTGGTTTGGGCCCCTCGGGGGTCCGCCGACATCGCCCCTTCGCCTATTTATTCCCCGAGACGTGAAAACCCTAAAACACCGAGCCTTTCATCCAGAACATATTCGCTGCCGCCGCCGTCGTCAACCCTAACTCGGGGGGTTCTGAAGCTCTTCCCGGCACCCTGCCGGAGAGGGGAATCATCACCGGAGGGCTCTACATCGCCATGCCCGCCTCCGGAGTGATGCGTGAGTAGTTCATCCTTGGACTATGGGTCCATAGCAGTAGCTAGATGGTTGTCTTCTCCACTTGTGCCATCATGTTTAGATCTTGTGAGCTGCCTATCATGATCAAGATCATCTTATTGTAATGCTACATGTTGTGTTTGCTGGGATCTGACTTATATTGATACCTATGTGGAGCTGAATATTATATTATCATGTCTATGTCATTTGTGATCTTGCATGCTCTCCGTTACTTGTTGAAGCCTTGGCCAAGTGAATACTTGTAACTCCAAGAGGGGGTATTTATGCATGATAGTTGGGTTCAACCTCTATTTAACCTGGGATAGTGACAGCAAGTTCTAAGGTTGTAGATGTGTTGTTGCCACTAGGGGTAAAACAGCAATGCTTTATTCAAGGATGAATGTATTGTTTACATTACGCACATTACTTAATGCAATTGTCTGTTGCTTGCAACTTAATACTGGAAGGGGTACGGATGTTAACCGGAAAGTGGACTATTTAGGCATAGATGCATGCTGGATAGCGGTCTATGTACTTTGTCGTAATGCCCAAATGAATCTCATAGTAGACACCACAGCTCACACATGCATGTTATATGCACTTATCAATTGTCAATTGCCCAGCTGTAATTTGTTTACCCAGCATGTTAGTTATCTTATTGGAGAGACACCACTAGTGAACTGTGGACCCCGGTCCATTCTTTTACATCTGAAATACAATCTACTGCAATCATTGTTCTCTACTGTTTTATGCAAACAAACATCATTTCCATTCGATACGTTTAACCCTTTGTTTTCAGCAAGCCGGTGAGATTGACAACCTCACTGTTAAGTTGGGGCAAAGTAATTTGATTGTGTTGTGCAGGTTCCACGTTGGCACCGGAATCCCTGGTGTTGCGCCGCACTACACTCCTTCACCAACACCTTCGAAGCAAACCTCGTTTTCCTACTGGTTCGATTAAACCTTGGTTTCATACTGAGGGAAAACTTGCTGCTGCACTCATCATACCTTCCTCTTGGGGTTCCCAACTGACGTGTGACGTACAAGCATTGTTTCTGGCACTGTTGCCGGGGAGATATTCCCTCGTCAACTAGAGCAGCAACACGTTTTCTGGCGCCGTTGCCGGGGAAAACCGAATTGCTTCTGCAAGGGGAGTCTCTCACACCCAATCTCTTTACTTTGTTATTTGTCTTGCTTAGTTTATTTTTATTTAGTCTTGTTTGCTCTCTTTATCAAAAACACAAAAAAATTAGTTACTTGTTTAATTCAGTTTGATTTTGTTTTTCAAAATGAGTACTCCTGAGAACACTAAGTTGTGTGACTTCACTAGCACAAACAACAATGATTTCATATGCACTCCTATTGCTCCACCTGCTTCTACAGCAGAATTTTATGAAATTAAACCTGCTCTATTAAATCTTGTTATGAAAGAGCAATTTTCTGGTGTTAGTACTGATGATGCTGCTGCCCATCTTAATAACTTTGTTGAACTTTGTGAAATGCAAAAGTATAAGGATATGGATGGGGATATTATAAAACTGAAACTTTTTCCTTTCTCCTTGAGAGGAAGAGCTAAAGAATGGTTGCTTTCTTTGCCTAGAAATAGTATTAATTCTTGGACAAAATGCAAAGATGCTTTCATAGGGAAATATTATCCTCCTGCTAAGATTATATCCTTGAGAAGTAGCATTATGAATTTTAAACAACTTGATAATGAACATGTTGCTCAAGCTTGGGAAAGAATGAAATCTTTGGTGAAGAATTGTCCCACTCATGGACTGACTACTTGGATGATCATCCAAACCTTTTATGCAGGATTAAATTTTTCCTCAAGGAACTTATTGGATTCAGCCTCTGGAGGAACCTTTATGTCCATCACTTTAGGTGCAGCAACAAAGCTACTTGATGATATGATGATCAACTATTCCGAATGGCACACCGAAAGAGCTCCTCAAGGTAAGAAGGTAAATTCTGTTGAAGAAACCTCCTCTTTGAGTGATAAGATTGATGCTATTATGTCTATGCTTGTGAATGGTAGATCTCATGTTGATCCTAATAATGTTCCTTTAGCTTCATTGGTTGCTCAAGAAGAGCATGTTGATGTAAACTTCATTAAAAACAACAACTTCAACAACAATGCTTATAGGAATAATTTTGGTAGCAACAATTATAAGCCTTATCCTTCAAATGGTTATGGCAATTCTTATGGTAATTCCTACAGCAACAATAGAAGTGTGTCCTCTGATCTTGAAGCTATGCTTAAAGAATTTATTAGCACACAAAAAGCTTTCAATAAAACTGTTGAGGAAAAGTTTGAAAAAATTGATGATCTTGTTCTAAAGTTGATAGTCTTGCTCATGATGTTGAAATTCTAAAACTGAAAGTTATGCCTAATGAAGTTAAAGATACTAAGTCATTTGCTACAGCAAATGCCATCCAAGTTCGAATTGATAATAATATTAGGATGTTGGCTGAATTGCATGCTAGGTGGGAAAAAGAGGAAGAACTTGAAAAAGAGAATAGTATAGTTAGAGTTTGTACTATCACCACCACTAGTAATGCTAATGTTTCACATGCTAGTAAGCCTCCTACTATTGATGGTAATGTTATTGGTGTTGGTAATGTCTCTACTACTTCTGCAAAGCGTTTGAAATTGCCTAAAACTGCTGAAACTTTTTCTGATAAAAGTGCTGAAATTTTTCAAACTATTGGAGACAATGGTTCCACCACCATTGACAATAATGATTTTGATTTTGATGATTGTAACATCTCTGAAGTTATTATGTTCTTGCAAAAATTAGCTAGAAGTCCCAATGCTAGCACTATTAATTTGGCTTTTACAAAGCATATTACAAATGCTCTTTTGCAAGCTAGGGAGGAGAAGTTGAAACTTAAAGCTTCTATTCCTAGGAAATTAGAAGATGGTTGGGAACCCATCATTAAGGTAAAGGTGAATGATTTTGATTGCAATGCCTTGTGTGATCTTGGTGCAAGTATTTCGGTTTTGCCCAAGAAGCTTTATGATATTCTTGATTTGCCACCTTTGGAACATTGTTATTTGGATGTTTTTCTCGCTGATAATGCTATGAAGAAACCTTTGGGGCGAGTTAATGATGTTTTTATTACAGTAAACAATAACCTTGTCCCCGTTGATTTTATTGTTATGGATATTGAATGCAATGCATCTTGTCCTATTGTTTTGGGAAGACCTTTTCTTCGAACTGTTGGTGCCATCATTGATATGAAAGAAGGTAATATAAGGTACCAATTTCCTCTCAAGAAAGGTATGGAACACTTCCCTAGGAAGAGAATGAAGTTACCTTTTGACTCTATTGTTAGAGCAAGTTATGATGTTGATGCTTCTTCTCTTGACAACACTTGATTTTCACTTTCTGCGCCTAGCTGAAAGGCGTTAAAGAAAAGCGCTTATGGGAGACAACCCATCGTTTTTATTTGCTGTTATTTTTGTTTTCTTTGAGTCAAGGAGTTTTGTTACTTCTGTAGCAACTCCTTTGTATCTTTATTTTATCGCAATGTTGTGCCAAGTAAAGTTCTATATTGAAAGTTGATGCAAGATTTGGATTTCTGCGCAGTGACAGATTTTTAGCTGTCACGGATTTGAGCTTATCTCCCTGTAGAAAATTCAAAAAATTCTGAAAAAATCACGCATATTCCTGAGATATGTACGCAACTTTCATTATTTTAGGCCAGATCCATCTGAGCAACTTAAGTGCCTCGAAAAAATTCGTCATTCCAGACTGTTCTGTTTTTGACAGATTCTGCCTTTTGTTTTGCATTCGCTCTTTTACTGTGTTTGTGTGGATTTCTTTGCTCCACAAAGCATTGGTGGCTGTAGCTAATGTCCAGAAGCTTTGGGATTGATTGTATCATTACAGAATATGAGAATTTTTGATTATGCACTAACCCTCTAATGAGAACTGTCTTGAGTTTGGTGTGAAGGAAGTTTTCAAGGATCAAGCGAGAAGGGTGATATTATGTGATCAAGAAGAGTGAAAAGCCTAAGCTTGGGGATGCCCCCGTGGTTCATCCCAACCATATTCAGAGAGACTCAAGCGTCTAAGCTTGGGGATGCCCAAGGCATCCCCTTCTTCATCAACAAACTTATCAGGTCATCTCTAGTGAAACTATATTTTAATTCTTTCACATCTTATGCGCTTTACTTGGAGCGTCTGTGTGTTTTTATTTTTGTTTTTGTTTGAATAAATTCGGATCCTAGCAATCCTTGTGTGGGAGAGAGACACGCTCCGCTTTTTCATGTGAATACTCATGTTCTTCACTTATATTTGTTGAGTATTCTTAACTAGCTACTGCAGTGCTTTTAGCTCCTGTTTTTCATGCATCTCTTCGAGCTGTTAGCACTTGTTTATAAATACTCTCTTGCTGCATTATATTATCATTTGGAGAGTTTATGTTTAAATAAATTGATTGGTGTTTGTTTGGAAGAAAGAAAATGCTACATGTAGTAGTTGGTATTGGAAAAGACATATGCATTCTTGTAGATCATTGTCTTGTTTGATTTGATGCTTTGCAATTGTTTTGAGCTCTCAAGTAGATCATGTTTAAGCTCTTGCATCATGTAGTTAAAGCCTAGTAGTGGAGAACTACCGTAGAGCTTGTTGAGACTTGGGATGCATATTTGTTCTCTCTAAGGTCTAGATATTTTCTGGTAAAATGTTTGAGCAACAAGGAAGACAGTGTAGAGTCTTATAATACTTGCAATATGTTTTTATGTGATTCTTGCTGTACCGGTTTATACTTGTGTTTGCTTCAAACAACCTTGCTAGCCTAAACTCTGTACTGAGAGGGAATGCTTCTCGTGCATCCAAAACTTGAGCCAAAACCCATGCCATTTGTGTCCACCATACCTACCTACTATGTGGTATTTCCTGCCATTCCAAGTAAATATTTCATGTGCTACCTTTAAACTATTCAAAACTTTATTACTCCTTATTTGTGTCAATGTTTTATAGCTCATGAGGAAGTATGTGGTGTTTTATCTTTCAATCTTGTCATTTACTTCTGACAGACTTTCACCAATGGACTAGTGGCATATACATCCGCTTATCCAATAATTTGCAAAAAGAGCTGGCAACGGGGTGCCCAGCCCCAATTAATTACAACTTTCATTAATAATTCTCTTCACATGTTTTGCCCTGATTTATCAGTAAGCAACTTAATTTGCAATAGACACTCCTCCATGGTATGTGAATGTTGGAAGGCACCCGAGGATTCGGTTAGCCATGGCTTGTGTAAGCAAAAGGTTGGGAGGAGTGTCATCTATAAAGAAACTAAAATACATGTGTAAACAAAAGAGAAGAGGGATGATCTACCTTGCTGGTAGAGATAACGTCCTTCATGGGAGCCGCTCTTGAAAGTCTGGTTGACAAGGGGGTTAGAGTGCCCACTACCATTCGTTGACAACAACAAACACCTCTCAAATACTTATTTTGTGCTCTCTATATGCTTTCGAAAACTTAAAAAGCTCTAGCACATGATTTAATCCCTGCTTCCCTCTGCGAAGGGCCTATCTTTTACTTTATGTTGAGTCAGTTTACCTACTCCTTTCTATCTTAGAAGCAAACACTTGTGTCAACTTTGTGTGCATTGATTCTTACATGTTTACTTATTGCACTTGTTATATTGCTTTATGTTGACAACTATCCATGAGATATACATGTTACAAGTTGAAAGCAAATGCTGAAACTTAATCATCCTTTGTGTTGCTTCAATGCCTTTTACTTTGAATCTATTGCTTTATGAGTTACCTCTTATGCAAAACTTTTTGATGCTTGTCTTGAAAGTACTATTCATGAAAAGTTTTTGCTTATATGATTCATTGTTTACTCTTTATCTATTTGTTAGCAAACTATAGATCATTGCTTTGAGTCACTTCATTCATGACATGAGCCTTGCAATATATTGATCAAGATTGTGTGAAAGCATGTCTCCTCAGAAATTATTTGTTGTTATCGTTTTACCTACTCGAGGACGAGTAGAACTAAGCTTGGGGATGCTTGATACGTCTCCAACGTATCCATAATTTCTGCTGTTCCATGCTTATATTATACCATTTGCTACATGTTTTATATACACTTCATATCACTTTTATGCATTTTCTGGGACTAACCTATTAACAAGATGCCACAGTGCCAGTTCCCTGTTTTCTGCTGTTTTTGGTTTCAGAAAGTTACTTCTGGAAATATTCTCGGAATTGCACGAAACAAAAGGCCAGTCCCTATTTTTCCAGCACGTACACGGAGTCCGAAGGAGAGACGAAGGAGCCACGAGGTGGCCAAACCACAGGCGGCGCGGCAGTGGGCCCAGCCGCGCCGCCTGGTGGTTTGGGCCCCTCGGGGGTCCGCCGACATCGCCCCTTCGCCTATTTATTCCCCGAGACGTGAAAACCCTAAAACACCGAGCCTTTCATCCAGAACATATTCGCTGCCGCCGCCGTCGTCAACCCTAACTCGGGGGGTTCTGAAGCTCTTCCCGGCACCCTGCCGGAGAGGGGAATCATCACCGGAGGGCTCTACATCGCCATGCCCGCCTCCGGAGTGATGCGTGAGTAGTTCATCCTTGGACTATGGGTCCATAGCAGTAGCTAGATGGTTGTCTTCTCCACTTGTGCCATCATGTTTAGATCTTGTGAGCTGCCTATCATGATCAAGATCATCTTATTGTAATGCTACATGTTGTGTTTGCTGGGATCTGACTTATATTGATACCTATGTGGAGCTGAATATTATATTATCATGTCTATGTCATTTGTGATCTTGCATGCTCTCCGTTACTTGTTGAAGCCTTGGCCAAGTGAATACTTGTAACTCCAAGAGGGGGTATTTATGCATGATAGTTGGGTTCAACCTCTATTTAACCTGGGATAGTGACAGCAAGTTCTAAGGTTGTAGATGTGTTGTTGCCACTAGGGGTAAAACAGCAATGCTTTATTCAAGGATGAATGTATTGTTTACATTACGCACATTACTTAATGCAATTGTCTGTTGCTTGCAACTTAATACTGGAAGGGGTACGGATGTTAACCGGAAAGTGGACTATTTAGGCATAGATGCATGCTGGATAGCGGTCTATGTACTTTGTCGTAATGCCCAAATGAATCTCATAGTAGACACCACAGCTCACACATGCATGTTATATGCACTTATCAATTGTCAATTGCCCAGCTGTAATTTGTTTACCCAGCATGTTAGTTATCTTATTGGAGAGACACCACTAGTGAACTGTGGACCCCGGTCCATTCTTTTACATCTGAAATACAATCTACTGCAATCATTGTTCTCTACTGTTTTATGCAAACAAACATCATTTCCATTCGATACGTTTAACCCTTTGTTTTCAGCAAGCCGGTGAGATTGACAACCTCACTGTTAAGTTGGGGCAAAGTAATTTGATTGTGTTGTGCAGGTTCCACGTTGGCACCGGAATCCCTGGTGTTGCGCCGCACTACACTCCTTCACCAACACCTTCGAAGCAAACCTCGTTTTCCTACTGGTTCGATTAAACCTTGGTTTCATACTGAGGGAAAACTTGCTGCTGCACTCATCATACCTTCCTCTTGGGGTTCCCAACTGACGTGTGACGTACAAGCATTGTTTCTGGCACTGTTGCCGGGGAGATATTCCCTCGTCAACTTAGAGCTAGCAAGAGGCGGGGAGGGGACGGGCGGCGGAGGAGAGAGGCCGGCGGCCGGACTGGTGGCGGTAGGGTGGGGAGCGGTGGGTTCGTGTGTGGGGAGCGGTGGGTTCGTGGGTTGATGGGTGCTTTCTTACCTGGCCAGGACGGACACATGGGCTATGGACATGATCGAGTGCAAGCTGCTGTCGGACATGAACGTGTGCTGATTTTATGCGGCCGCTGGGCAGTTTGGCAGGAGCGCAAATGCTTGGAATCATGGAGAAGGGGGATGCTCAGCTACAGCTTCAGTTCGGTGGGTGATGCAGACCAGTTGGATCTTGCTCGTCTGGGGCGTGACAAACTTTGTGAAGGCTCCGAAGATGAAGGCAAACTGGAAGCCGCCGGATGTGGGGGGTGATCAAAATCAATACTGATGCGAGTTTTTATACTCCAGCTATGAATGGGGTTACGGGGCTGATTGTCCGAGATCATCAAGGAGCTAATATTAGAGCCCAAGCCAAGTGGTATGACAGTGCAGCTAATGATGTTATAAACGATAGCAAAGAAACGACGAAGAGCGGAACGATCAAACCAAAGGGGACACGAGATTTAACGTGGAAAACCTCTCCAAACAAAGGAGAGGAAAAAACCACGGGCGCCAGCCAGCAATACTTCACTATATCGGGTGAGGTTACAAACGCCGTGGGTTTACAATGTGGCTTACCCCAAAACGGCGGCTTACAAGAGGAATAAATAGAAGCATCAAACCCTAGGTCGGCTGCAGTCCAACCCGGAATCAATCCCACCTCGGCGGTAGTACCGCTTAACCCAGCGGTACTACCGCTGGGGTGGGCTGGTTCGTCTCTTCCCACCTCAGCGGTACCGGCGGCGGTACCGCCAGCGGTACCAGTCGGTACCGGACAAGTGCGTCAGACGGCCATTCTGGCGGTAGCGGAGGCGGTAGCGGTGGCGGCAGCTCTCGAGCGGTAGTACCGCTTAACCCAGCGGTACTACCGCTGGAATTTGGAACACCATAAAACAACACTCCACCTTGAGACAAATTCCATCTTGTAGCATGAAAGAGAACTTCACCCTGAAAACAACAAAGAAACACCTTCGGCGCCAAATAGCCTCTTGGGCTAGACAGTGATACCAACTAAGCCCGAGCAAAGCTCGAACTTAGTAACAGGAACTGGCTTTGTCATCATATCAGCAGGATTATCATGAGTACTTATCTTGCATACCTTCAGTTTACCTTTTGCAACAACATCACGCACATAATGGTATTTGACGTCAATGTGCTTTGTTCTCTCATGGAACATCTGATCCTTGGTAAGGTAAATAGCACTCTGACTATCACAAAACAGGTTAATGCAAGTATCATCTCCACAAAGCTCAGCAAACAAACCTTTCAGCCAAACCGATTCTTTACATGCTTCAGCAATAGCCATGTACTCTGCTTCAGTGGTAGACTGGGCAACAACAGATTGTAACGTTGCCCTCCAACTCACGGCACAACCACCAAGCGTGAACACATAACCTGTGAGGGATCTCCTCTTATCCAAATCGGCAGCAAAATCTGAATCCACATAGCCTACGAGTCCCTCATCAGTCTTGCCGAACTTGAGGCAAGCATTGGATGTGCCACGAAGGTACCTGAAAATCCACTGAACAGCCTTCCAATGTTCTTTACCAGGATTAGCCATATATCTACTAACCAAACTCATAGCATATGATAAATCTGGACGTGAGCAAACCATGGCATACATTAAAGAACCAACAGCACTAGAATATGGAACTCTAGACATGTACTCAAAATCCTCATCCGTACTAGGACATTGTTCAGCTGACAATTTAAAGTGAGGAGCAATAGGAGTACTAACAGACTTTGCATCATGCATGTTAAAACGATGAAGAACTTTCTTAATGTAATTTTGCTGACTAAGAAACAACAAACCAGAATTTCTGTCACGGGTAATCTCCATACCTAGAATTTTCTTAGCAGCACCAAGATCCTTCATCTCAAACTCGCTACTCAACTGTGACTTGAGAGCAGCGATATCTTTCTTGCTCTTGGCAGCAATCAACATATCATCAACATATAATAACAGGTATATAGGTGATCCATTAACAAACTTAATGTACACACAGCTATCAAATTCAGACCTCTTAAAGCCATGTGACAACATAAAAGAATCAAACCTTTTATACCACTGACGAGGAGATTGTTTCAAACCGTATAAGGACCTTTTCAACTTACACACAAGATCCTCCTTACCAGGCACTATGAACCCTTCTGGCTGGTCCATGTATATCTCCTCCTCCAACTCTCCATGCAGAAACGCAGTCTTTACATCTAACTGCTCAAGCTCAAGATCACGCATAGCAACAATACCAAAGAATGTACGAATTGAACTATGCTTAACAACTGGAGAGAAAACATCATTATAATCAACACCTGGAATTTGACTGAAGCCTTTTGCAACTAACCTTGCCTTAAACCTCGGAGGCTCGCTAGGAGATAAACCCTCCTTTCTCTTGAAGATCCACTTACAGCGGACTGCCTTCTTTTTCTTAGGCAAGCGCACAACTTCCCATGTGCCATTCTTATCGAGTGACTGCATTTCTTCTTGCATAGCAGCAAGCCACTTCTCGCGGTCACCGGAACCAATAGCTTCAGTATAGGTGGACGGCTCATGTCCGTGCTCCACCTGTTCTGCACAACTCAGAGCATAATCAACAATGTTACACTCTTCAATTAAACGTGGTCGAGGACCACAATTCCTCCTGTTCCTACGAGCAGCAATAGACTGTTGTGGCTGCAAAACAGGGGGTGAGTTCTGAACATTATTATTATCAGAATCAGAAGAACAGAATCATCAGAACCAGCAGAATCAGGATCAGAATCATCTGAAGTAGCAGCACCATCATTGTCAACAGTGACATTTTCCTTTTCAACAGAGTGCTCCACCTCGACACGAACCTGCTCCTCAGAAAAATCTGGCAAAACATCTGAGGACAACTTATCAAAGTACATAACAGATTCATTGAAAACAACACTCCTGCTCATAAATGCCTTGCTAGTTTCGGGATTCCATAACTTGTATCCTTTTACACCCGAACCATAACCAATGAACACACACTTAATAGCTCTCGGCTCTAACTTTCCATTATCAACATGAGCATAAGCAGTGCAGCCGAAAACTTTAAGTTGTGAATAATCAGCAGGAGAATCTGACCATACCTCAATGGGAGTTTTCTTGTCGAGGGGAATAGATGGTGACCTGTTTATCAAGTAGCAGGCGGTGGCAGCCGCCTCAGCCCAAAAACGCTTACTCATGCGAGCGTTGGAGATCATGCAGCGAGCCTTGGAGATGATGGTCCTGTTCATCCGCTCCGCTACACCATTCTGCTGAGGCGTGTACGGGATGGTGAGGTGCCTGACAATGCCTTCTTTCCTGCAATAATCATTAAAGGCATTCGAACAAAATTCGCCACCATTGTCAGTACGAAGTAATTTCACCTTCCTTTCTGTTTGCCTTTCAATCATAGCTTTCCACTCTTTAAAAGCAGCAAACGTATCATCCTTATTTTTCATGAAATAAGGCCAAACTCTTCTAGAGTAATCATCAATAATGGTAAGCATATAACGAGCACCACCATAAGAGGGCTTACGAGATGGCCCCCAAACATCAGCATGTACATAATCAAGTGTACCTTTGGTGGTGTGAACAGAAGCATTAAACTTAACTCTTGTGTGCTTACCGAAAATGCAGTGTTCACAGAACTGCATCTTACCCAAACTGCATCCTTGCAGCAAGTCTCTCTTGATCAATTCTGCCATACCAAGTTCACTCATATGTCCAAGACGCTTATGCCAAAGGTTAGTTTTACTAGCGTCATCATGAGAAACAGCAGCAACAGTACCAGATAACGTGCTACCTCTAAGAACATATAACTTAGCAGAATTCATATCACCAACCATAACTATGAGAGAACCTTTTGATACCTTTAGGAGTTTATTTCCTCCTTTGTACTTGTACCCGTCACAGTCAAGGGTACTGAGCGAGATCAAATTTCTTGCCATGGTTGGTATGTGTTTCACTCCCGTCAGCGTGCGTGTCATACCGTCATGTGTCTTGACCTGAACGGAACCAACGCCAACAATGTTGCATTGCTGGTCGTTCCCCACACGCACGAAATCTCCAGTCTGCACTAACTCATAAGAACTGAACCAATCTTTGTTACAGCAAATATGAAAAGAACATGCAGTATCTAGAATCCATTCATCCTGACGAGAAACACATGCAGCTAAAACAGCTAGGCATCGCCATCAGAACTACCATCAACAACAAGCCTCACCGGTATTTTACCTTCATTATTTTTCGGTTGGTAAGTACCTTTTCTTTTCTCCTTGTTCTGCAACTTCCAACAATCATCAATGACATGATTAGATTTCTTACAATACCTGCAGAACTTGTCTCGTCCTTTGGACTTTGAGCGACTTGTCACCCTTGCTCTTATCTCTGTTGTTGTTGTGGTAGTGGTTATCTCGCTGCTCAGGCCTCCCTCGGACCTGCAAAGCATCGCCCTTGGAGGACGACGACTCCTCTTTCTGTACCATACCTTTCATCTTTTCCCTGGCAAGCAGGGCCTCATATACTTCCGCGGTGGTTAGTTCATCACGGCTTAACAGTATGGTATCACGAAAATTTGCAAAGGAATTTGGCAGCGAGCATAGAAGTAAAAGTGCTAGATCTTCATCATCGTACTTTACCTCCATCGACACTAGGTCAGAAACGATCTCCTTAAAGATCGATAAGTGATTCATTACCGAACCACCTTCTTGCAACTTGTGCGTGAACAACTTCATCTTCACATGCATCTTGCTGGTGAGATCTTTGGACATGCAGATCGACTCCAGCTTAGCCCACAGTGCCGCTGCGGTTTTCTCCTGGAGTACTTCTTGCAGAATATCATTAGATAGATGAAGTTGAATAAGCGATAAAGCCTTACGGTCTTTCCGCTTCTCATCGGCGGTCCATGCCGCCGCATCCTTGTCGCCGAATTTCTCCAGCGCCTCGTCAAGATCATTGGACTGTGCGAGGATCGCACGCATCTTGACCTGCCACAGCGAAAATCTTGTCTTGTAGTCCAGCGCGGTAGATCGAACTTCATCGATGCCATCCAAAACCCTAATCTGAAAACAGATCTGAAACAGGGCTCTGATACCACTTGTTATAAACGATAGCAAAGAAACGACGAAGAGCGGAACGATCAAACCAAAGGGGACACGAGATTTAACGTGGAAAACCTCTCCAAACAAAGGAGAGGAAAAAACCACGGGCGCCAGCCAGCAATACTTCACTATATCGGGTGAGGTTACAAACGCCGTGGGTTTACAATATGCGGCTTACCCCAAAACGGCGGCTTACAAGAGGAATAAATAGAAGCATAAAACCCTAGGTCGGCTGCAGTCCAACCCGGAATCAATCCCACCTCGGCGGTAGTACCGCTTAACCCAGCGGTACTACCGCTGGGGTGGGCTGGTTTGTCTCTTCCCACCTCAGCGGTACCGGCGGCGGTACCGCCAGCGGTACCAGTCGGTACCGGACAAGTGCGTCAGACGGCCATTCTGGCGGTAGCGGTGGCGGTAGCTCTCGAGCGGTAGTACCGCTTAACCCAGCGGTACTACCACTGGAATTTGGAACACCATAAAACAACAAATGAATTGTGCATGGAAGCAACAACAATCTGTGAAGGTGCTCGCCTGGCGTTGGAGCGTGGATATACACATGTGATTATCGAGAGCGACTCCAAGGTGGCGGTCGACCTATGTAATAATGAAACAATAATACGTCAGATATTATGGCTATTTGTCATGAAGTTAGAGAGATTAAGAGAGCTTTAGCTAGTTGTAGCATTATTTCAGTGGGTAGAGATGCTAATAGAGCTGCCCATTTATGTGCTAAACAATCTAGCAGTGATAGGAGGAGATGCCTGTGGATCAACTATAACCCGGGCTTTCTCGCTGATACTCTTCGGAGTGACTGTAATCTTGTCATATAATCAGTAAAGCTATTGGAATTCGCAAAAAAACGTGTATATGTCAACAAAAAAAAAAAAGTGTACAAGATTTGCTACCTTGGATGAAACATGATTTTCGAAAGAAAAAAAGTTGAAACGTGGTGCAAAGGATAGAAGCTTTTAGGATATGAACAATCTACAAAATATTAAACTCATCATTTGATCAAAGATGTCGCAATAAATACCAACATTCATAATACCATATTTATATAATATGATAAAACTACAAAAAAAATGTTTTTATAGTTGAGTACACATAAATAATAAATTTATTCGACTTCCATCAGAACAACACTCTCACAAAACATCTAGGGTTGATCAAATGTGTAGCAATAATTCCTAAATAAATTTGTATAATATTTACGATAATTCTAATGATAAGGATTTTATAATTTAGATGTTGATATTTTTTCCTATATATCTGATCAAAATTTATAAAGTTTGATTTTGACTAAATTTAAACGTTGTCAAACAGAGGGAATATGTTGTTTTACGATTGAGTACACATAAATGAAAATTTTATTCGACTACAATCATACTTAACCAAAGCATTCAAAACCGTCTACAGAAGTTTTGGAGTCATAAAAATTTAAAATTAATGAAGTCAAGGCATAAGTCGCACTACTTACATTATTATTAAGTACATATAAATGACAATTTTCTTTGACCGCCATCAGGGCTAAGTAACAACATCTCACGAAGATGCGAATGTCCTTCCACTTAACGGATATTCCGACTTAATGAGACACAAAGCGTCAAACCTTCAAAATTGTTGAAGATGATTATTCGACACACTATCGGAGGGAATTTCTGTCACGTGATTAAATATTTTGAATTAATGATTCACGCAGGGTTAACTCACCCCAGATTTCTGCTTGATATGTTTCATATTCGGTATCTGAGTATGGTGTGCCAATACTATTTCTAATCCGAGGAACTAAAAAGCGTACACTTAATTATCATGAATTGTTTTCGCGGATATTGCTTGGTTTGTACACTAGACATATTTGGACTATTGTATATGTCTTTCTCTCAGGTAATAAAATCAACATAAAAGCACATGTAATTCAATTACACAACAAATCTGAAGATTGATTAGTAGTCTTGAACTATGCTATTTGAGCCACACGGTTATTTTGGATAACACGGAAAATATATGTGTCCGGGTGTGTAGAGAATTAGATTCGTACTTCTCTAACTTTGACTACTGATGTATAAACATGCTAACGAAAATGCATAGAACAAAATAGTTTATCCTTAGTAGCATATTCATATAAAAAATAATAGACAAAGTTTCACCATCTGCATGTTTGTAAAGTGTTGCACATTGTGACATGGAGTGAGCAAATGAGAGGAAGAAACATCAAAATAAGATAAATCTGAATATTTTAGTGTGACCTACCTATTAAAGAGGACTAACTTTATCTTAATTCATGCATCATGTCAAAACTACAGTTCAATTTACAATATCCAGTATCACTTACAAGGGTGTTTCAACATATGGCATGATAATCATTTGGCCACAAACTTCAGATTGCCAAAGATGTTACTTGCATTCGTGATATCTTGCTTACCGAAACATTGCGGTAGTTGTTGAACAATATTGTTTATTACGAGATAATTGAAAATAATATGCTATGAAATAAACCATATTTTTATTTCTTGAACCTTTCAGCCAACTACAGATGATGCCCTCGCATTTGCGAGGGCCACCATGCTAGTTTAACTGAACAATTTCGAAGTTTATTATCCAAGCTTGTATCGTTGTTGCTGCACCCACGCTGCACGTCTACAGTAACTGAACAGAAGAGGAGGATGGGAACAAGTTAAGTAAGGTGGTTCGAACTAGCAGGATGGGGACGCTGGAACAGGAAGAAGCACACGCGTTGCTTCATCGGGTAGTCTGCGTGCTGTTGTCTCCGCTGATTCATCAACATTTTTCTGTCTGCACAGGGATTAAGATTGGGTTCGTAAGCTCAAGCATTAATCATTTATGCGTTCCATCGTCCTTCAAACCCTTGCAGAACAATGCTATGGAGCAGATACAATGTGGCTCAATTTTGTGTATTATTTGAAATTACTTTTTCATCACCAACAATGGGTAAAAAGGAACAAATCAACTTCTATGTTGCATGATATTGTTTTCTCGAGCAGTAATTGATTTTGAGCTCCATCAAGAATTCATCAAAGAATTGTCGTACCTACAAAGTTTTGTTGCTTATTGAGAACCTTGCACTAGAAAGTTTTCTTATTTCTTTCGTGAGGTACCTTCCGCTTGAATTTACAGGAAGCAAAGTACCTTATAATACGGATATTTGGAGCTAGAACTCTAGGTGTCATACCAACTATTTGATACAATAAGAGTGTCTTACAACACTGATTTTGCACTTGCACTGTCGATCTACACCCTTTCCACTTCAAACCAAGTAACAAACAGGGACAATGTTTAAAGAGGCGGTTCCATATTTTTCTTAATCGGAGCTCTAGGTATGGGCTTATATGGTTCCAACGAACCTGGATTAGATTTGGAAAGATTAATTAATCAATCATACCCTGCAACCTTGGAAATACTTTTATATTTTGGCTTCCTTATTGCTTATGCTGTCAAATTGCCGATTATACCCCTACATACGTGGTTACCGGATACCCATGGGGAAGCGCATTATAGTACTACAGGATACCACGAAGAACTTGATGTATTCTCCCACTTTAAAAGTTTTAATAGAAAAGAACTTCCGAAATTCGTCAATTATGCAAGCTACTTAAAATGAAGTGGAAACAGGATGGTTCGGTGCCATTTTCTGAACTGACATCAAGCAAGATACAAAAGACCCAGAATGGAGTTTCAGTAGTCGAATGTATACAGAGATGACAAGCAGGTAATATCTTTTCAACCACCACCCTTGAAGCTTATGTTCATATATCCATCCATACTCTGATGGACTGTAAACCGCACATGTTCATATATCCATCTATACAAGTTTGAGATCAATCAGCAGCATTTTCGTTATAAGTACAAGTTAACAGCAATCAGCAGCAAAGCATGGCCATCTTCACAGCAACATCCATCGCAGAAGCTGCTCGTCTGCTGGTCACGCTTGCAAGATCACCATGACACCACCACTGCACCACAGACAAGTTGAACGCTCGCCAGCAGCGCCGTGTAGTACGCCCGCCCCTTCACCGCCAGGAAATCGTCCGCTGCCACGGCCACCATCACCGTCCTGCACGGCAGCTTCGCGAGCAGCGGCGCGGCACCGGCGCACGTCGGGCACAGCCTCGGGTCGTCAACATCGGCGTCGGGGCGCGCGCACATGAACCGCCAATCGCGGAGGACCCTGGCCTCCAGCTCCGGCGCCATGTCGTTCGACGGGTCCCAGAAGAAGGGGTGCACCAGCAGCACGCCGTCGATGGCCGCGCCCAGCGGCAGCAGGAGCCCCTCGGCGGCGGCGCGCACGGCAACGTTGTGCGCGATGTTGGCGCCCGAGCTATCGCCCGCGAGGAACACGCGGGACGCGTCCCCGTGCGTCGCGAGCCACGGTTCCAGCCCTGCGGGGCCGCAGGCAGCGACCGCCCACGCGAGCGCCTCCCAGGAGTCGTCGTACGCTGCAGGGAGCGGGTGCTCTGGCACGCGGCGGTACTCGACGGACACCGCGAGGGCGCCGGCGCGGGCGGCGAGCGCGTTGAGGTAGTGGTGGTACGTCGGGGAGGCCGCCGAGGCGCCGACTCGACCATGAAGCCGCCGCCGTGGATGTACACGAGGACGGGCAGCTTCTTGGCGCCATCGGCGGCAGAGGCTGCCTGCGGGAGGTAAAGGCGGACGGAGAGGCCGGTGGCCCGGTCGATGCTCACGTCTTTGGAGGCAATCAGGCAACGGCTGTGGTGACGTCAATGGACGCCGGCACGGTGTCGTTGCCGACCAGGCGCTCGACCCTGCCGTCCTTGTAGACACGGATGAAGGGCCCGACCTGAATCTCGACCTCACCGGAGCAGGCGGCGTCGCTGGAAGCCATTCTGATCTTGTGATCTGGAGCGTGGTTTGACAAGTGATTTTGCCAAGGCGCTATGACGCCGATGCGCAATCCTGGACCGTCGGTTCCAGCCGGCCGTTCAATCCTGGCCGTCGGATGGCTGGAACCGACGGTCCAGGATTGCGCATTGGCGTCATAGCGGGTGGGCAGTCTCTTTTCCGGAAGTTGTCGAGGTAGAAGACGGGCCATTTAACTGCAAAGGAGGAAATTTTCTATCCAAGCTGCAGCGGGGATCGCCTGGAACGGGTGGCGCGAGCTGGCCCGGGATACCGTTGGACGGTGGTGCGGGAAGTGCGCGGCCACGCACGAGCTTGTTGTTTCGTCTGTCTTGGTTAGTAAGCTCATTCATGTGGTCAATGCGCTGCAAAACAGCTCAGACACGACCTCCACTCCAAAACAGCTCATTAACAAAGTCAACCAAGTTCTTACAGGATTTAGGCCCAAAAGGCTATAAAATTTGGGGGGCGCGAGCCGTCCAATACAAACTCAGTGAAACAGGATGATTTGGTGGGGAAACTCTAATTTGCAACTAGTTGCACCCGCAACTCATTCTCGGATACCCTACTTCGAAGTTTTCAAAAATCGCGAAATAAATCATGCACATAGATTATGTTGAATCTTGTGTACCCAAAAAATTTCATCTAAAAATACGATCACCTGCGACCTGTGCAAAAATGACAAATGAAAGTTTGAATTGTAGTGACACTATTCAAAATTTCATTTGTCTTTTTTGCACAGGCCACATATTATCATATTTTTGGATGAAATTTTCTGGGTGTAGAAGATTCAACATAATCTATGTGCATGATTTATTTCGCAATTTTTGAAAACTTCGAAATGGGGTATCCGGAAATGGGTTGCAGCCGCAACTAGTTGCAAATAATTCGCGTTCTGGCTGGTGCCATTTTCTGAACTACTAACATCAACAAAGATACAAAAGACCCCGACTAGAGTTTCAGTGGTTGAATGTATACAGGAATCAGATATGACAAGCAGGTGATACTTGTTTCAACCAGCATTCTTGATGCTGATGCTCATATTTGTCAGCTGAGTGGCATCCATCCTCCGATCGACAGTAACCCATATGTTACATTTAAGAGCTCCAGGTTAGGCTCTCTTGGCCTGATCTATGCAAGTTTGACAGCAATCAGCATCATTTTCTTTATGCTGCATTAAGCCCCATCTAACAGCAGCAGCTGCACCATAATCAGAATGTAGGTTAGCAATGCGCTCAGGGGGCAAAGGCGGACCTGCTATTATCTCTTCTTCAATACATATACAACCATTCCAGAAGAAAAGATATCCAATTTGTCACCAGTTATCCCCCAAACCTAAATAAATCAATAAACGCTACACACATTAACGGTGTACAAATCTGCAAGACATAACATATGGCATGCAAATGCGATCCATGAAATTTCAATGCAACTGAACTCCTGCTTGATTCTAGACTTGTTTGTGCCCGTCTTCTGCCGTTCTTCGAGCACATCAACACGCAACTCAGATTATTATTGAATAATGCAAAATTGTTCCATCCAAGCGCAGCACAATGTGGTACGCTGTAAGTAGGTAACAAGCAATTGCTCGTCAGTTCGATACAATCAGGCAGCCCCTTTCCGGCATTTCCACAAACATATGGCGTGCACGGTCATAGTTCACGAAGCAGATGTACAAGACACAGACAAAGATTTCAGAAGTAAACAGAGAAATCAGTAAACAAGAGCGCGGGGACGATCTGGGCGGAGAGCGAGCTAGTGGTCGTCTTTGGCGGCGGCGGCGGGGGTGGGCGGGTGAGCGGCGAAGATCCGGCGGAGGTGGGAGGCGAGCACGCCGGACGCGTCGGCGGCGGCCTCGCGGTGGAGCGCGTCCTGGAGCTCGCGCATGCGGAGGGAGGTGTGCTCCTGCTCGCGGCTGAGCTCGGCGGCGTCGTGGGCGAGGTCGCGGACGCGGTGCTTCTGGCTCAGGGACCGAAAGCTCATCATGAGGATGCTCGCCATCAGGAGCAGCTGCACGAACCCGTCCTTCCGCTTCGCCGCGCTCTCCAGAAGGCTTATCGTCTTGCGGCCTACCGGACCCCCGCCGCCGCCGCCGCCGGTGGTGGTGGTGTTCGCCATCCTCGCTGGTGCTTGCTCTCGTGGGTTTTCGTTCGGTGGATCGACGGCGGAGCAGAAAGGAGGAGGGCTGAGGCAAAGTAGAGCTGGGTACGTTTTGGACCTCTGCCGATGTGTTTTCGGGCCGAGGTGCGTTACGAAGGCCGAATGACGAACTTTGTGGGCTATGTGGCTCTGGGATAGAATGTGCTTTCAAGGGCTTGTCAGGTGATACGAATTGTTTCATAGAAAATGATGCAACATTTTCGACATATTCATGTAGCAAGAAAAAACGAATGCAACAAATAATGCTGGAAGTGCGTGCCCAACACTGAGAACATCACAGAAATATGTGTGCAACGTTCGATAAATACCTTTGTGGCATATGATTGCAGCATTTCGCTCATGCTTACACAACTTAAAAGAAATAGACTTGTAGCATTTTGAAACAACCTCTGCAACAACGAGGAAATTTAAGAGAAATGCTGACCTCCGCCGACGACCAAGAGGGCCTTCCTTAAGATTGTTGATTGACGGATCCGCCACATCTTTGGCTGATTGGAAGACGGGTGACCCGCGAACTAATCCAATTGTGTCCTTTGTCTTCTCTAGGTCGGCACCATGTGTGGGAGCTTGTTCACCTCTGAGCTCCTGCCATGGTATCCGTGGCGAGACGGAGAGGACGGTGTGTAGCTAGTGAGTTCTCGAGTTTGTCCGCTTGAATAACAACTCACTTGCATATTTATGTAGAGACTATGGAATACGACTTTGTTAGGTTACTCGGTTATTGAACAATTATTTATCGTTGTATGGTTTGACAATGTACAAATATATGCGCTTATTTATTTGATTAATTTTGTTTCCGCCCGAATCCGCTTCGTTTTTTGTTCTGAATCCGTGATAACATATATCCGCCTCCAATTCCGTGACCGCTTAATATCCGCTCCGCTTCGAATCTGATGAAAAAATGTGGTCAGGTATATGATAGAGGAAATATCCGATCCGATCCGTTTACATCCTATAGGGACGGAGCTGGCTTATGGGCAATGGGGTCAGCTGACCGCAATGAAAATTAGCAAATCCTTCACTAATTAGTACTGACTAATGTTTATTTGTAGAAATTGAGCCACTATAATAGAGAGCTGATCCCGTTGGCAATTTTTCTAGCTTTGTCCCTGCATCCCTAGTGATATGGGTGTGTTCCGAACGGTTTTTAGAGTTTAGGGGTGAAAGTTGAACCAGATGAGAATCGAGGGCTGTAAACTGGACTTACAAATTTAGGGGGGCTAATGGGACTTCTCCTAAACAAATACGGAGTAGATACTTCGATGCGCTGGTCAACAGAAGCCCAGACCCATTTATGGCATGGCCTGACGAGCCTACTCCATTGATGATCCGGCGGCACATAACGCCATTTTGGGGAGGGCTTTTTGGGTATGCGAACCGAATGGACGATGAGCCAGGGGAATAGGGAACGACGAAGATGGAGGCACGCGTGGGGCGCGGCGCTTCCTTTTCTCCATGAAGTATAACATCTCGTCATGAACTTTTTACTTTTTGCGAGGCATTGCGGGCACCGGGCGACACTCCAATTAATTGGAGTCTAGTAGGTTTATACACAAGCGCTGGGAGGCAGGAAGGTGCACGACGCGGGGAAAAGGAGGCGAGAAAAAATAAACACTAAATAATAACTGTTTCGTAGATAGATTTACGAAGAAAACACATGTCGATTATAATATCATTTGGCAAGTTTGATATAGTGTCATACAATCACTATGGCAGCTAAAACTGTATGTATAAATAGACATACGCTTCGACCATACAAATCGTGTGCGGTTCTTAAATACTACGCACACAATTATGTTTTCTAAATCGTGTGCAGAATATCGCACGCGCTTCAATAATAAAAAAAGTATGTGAATGATTGGCCTGCAAACAGGGAATGAACCATTACACACGGCTTTAACTTTTTTAGGTAACTGATAGGGAATAACAGACAGAGAAGACTCCATTTGTGTGTGCGACTGGGCGGCCTTAAATTGCCTGATCTATACTTGTGTCATACGTACCCTCTATGATTTCTCTATTTATTTGAAACCATTATAAGAATTTATTGGGAAAAATTCTGTTCGGGACCACCGAGTGTTTACTCATATCCCTCTAGAATCCTCTACCGAGATGTTTACAAATACGTAAATGGACATAGCTACATATAGATACACTAATATTTCTTCTTTACCCAAATTAATCACTGGAGGATTGTGATTTTGTCAACATTTCTTTTGCTTCTGCTAAATTTACAACAAGTTCATTTCAACTAACTAATGTCTTTCAAGTCTCAACTTTGATAAAATGTACCATAATTTGTGAGGCGAAGTACAGTTTTCGTCTATCAAAATTTTATTTGATACTATGGTTTAATAATAAACAAGTTGTGTCCCAATACAATACAATGTAGTTACATGATTGATGATTGTAGTATCACTAAAGCAGAAAAATAACTAGTTACAATTTAAATAGGGATTGTATCAGATAAAGCGACACATTGTCTTGACCAAAAACTTGATACACATTTAGATACAAATTGAATTATAAATAAGTAAAAAATATTCAATGTCTTTAAGAGTCTTACTCAACTGGCGGCTTCTTGAAGAACATGGTGATGGAATATGTAGAATCCTCCACATATGATGTCACCACATCCTAAAAGACACGACCATATTCCAGGGATCCATAAGGTAGAAAATAGAGAGCACGCGAGATAGGAAAGATGGGTCCAACAGATAAGCTCACATCTCCCTATCCTGGCTTCAAGGTCTCATGTAACATAAAAAAATTAAATATGTGAATTTTAAATTAAACTCCGCCTATGTTGTCTCAACATAGCCGGTCCCAAGCCCGGATAAAGGACGAGGGTTGTGATAGGCTTGGCAAGCCAACGGAAAAAAAAACAGCCACTCTTATGGAGATGAAACCCAAAAGAACCTCGTTGGGGCATAACCCTCTTAGCGACGCGCCATATCGGAACCCGGGTGTGGTGTCAAATGGGCAAGGGACGGGCCGCCACCCCCTTGGTGGCGCGCCGTATCTTGATCTGGATACGGTGATAAGTGAGCAAGGATCGGGTCGTCGCATCCTTAGTGGTGCGCTGCATCGACGCCGGGGTGTAGTAAAAAATGAGCAAGGGTCTTCGCATTTGACTTGACGAGTGCGGAGGGTAAGGAAGTTAGCCGAGCTAGGAGGATCCGCTTAGGTAGCTGGAACGTAGGGTCCCTGACGGGCAAGTTACGGGAGTTAGTTGATACGGCGATAAGGAGGCGTGTTGATGTCCTATGCGTCCAAGAGACCAAATGGAAGGGACAGAAGGCGAAGGAGGTGGAGGATACCGGCTTTAAGCTGTGGTACACGGGACAACCTCAAACAAAAATGGGGTAGGCATCTTGATCAACAAGAGCCTCAAGGATGGAGTAGTGGACGTCAAGAGGCAAGGAGACCGGATTATCCTAGTCAAGCTGGTTGTTGGGGACTTAGTTCTCAATGTTATCAGCGCGTATGCCCCGCAAGTAGGCCACAACGAGAGCACCAAGAGAGAGTTCTGGGAAGGTCTCGAGGACTTGGTTAGGAGAGTACCTACTGGTGAGAAGCTCTTCATAGGAGGAGACCTCAATGGCCATGTGGGTACATCTAACACATGTTTTGAAGGGGTGCATGGGGGCTTTGGCTATGGCATCAGGAACCAAGAAGGGGAGGATGTCTTATGCTTCGCCCTAGCCTACGACATGGTCATAGCTAACACCCTCTTTAGAAAGAGAGAATCCCACCTAGTGACTTTTAGTAGTGGCCAACACTCTAGCCAGATTGATTTTGTCCTCTCTCGAAGAGAAGATAGACGCGCTTGCCTTGATTGTAAGGCGATACCTGGAGAGAGTGTTGTCCATCAACATAAGCTGGTGGTGGCTGACTTCCGTTTTCGGATTCGTGTCCAGCGGATAAGCGCCCAAACGTTGCTAGAACAAAGTGGTGGAAGTTAAAGGGAGAGGCAGCTCAAGCTTTTAAGGAGAGGGTTTTTAAGGAGGGCCCTTGGGAGGAAGGAGGCGATGCAAACAGTATGTGGATGAGGATGGCGACTTGCATTCGGAAGATTGCTTCAGAGGAGTTTGGGGTGACCAGGGGAAGTAGAAGGGATGCTAAGGATACCTGGTGGGGGAACGTTGAGGTCCAGAAGGCTATTAAGGGGAAGAAGGACTGTTTCAGACGCCTATACCTGGACAGAGCGCAACCAACATGGAGATATACAAGGGGGCAAAGAAGGCCGCAAAGCGAGCGGTGAGCGAGGCAAGGGTCGGGCGTATGAGGACCTCTACCAGCGTCTCAACACGAAGGAAGGCGAAAGAGACATCTATAAGATGGCGAAGACGAGAGAAAGGAAGACGAGGGATGTCAACCAAGTCAAATGCATAAAGGACGGAGAGGATCAACTCCTCGTGAAGGACGAAGAGATCAAGCGTAGATGGCGAGAGTACTTCGACGACCTGTTCAATGGAGAGAATGAGAGCTCTACCATTGAGTTAGACGATTCCTCCGATGATACCAGCCGATGCTTTGTGCGGCGTATCCAGGAGGCTGAGGTTAGGGAGACTTTGAAGAGGATGAAAGGAGGCAAGGCAATGGGCCCTGATGGTATCCCCATCGAGGTGTGGAGAGGCCTTGGAGACATAGCGATAGTATGGCTAACTAAACTTTTCAACCTCATTTTTCGGTCAAACAAGATGCCCGAAGAATGGAGGCGGAGTACATTAGTGCCAATCTTCAAGAACAAGGGGGATGTTCAAAGTTGCACTAATTACCGTGGAATCAAGTTGATGAGCCATACAATGAAGCTATGGGAGAGAGTCATTGAGCACCGTTTAAGAAGATTGACAAGCGTGACCAAAAATCAATTTGGTTTCATGCCTGGGAGGTCTACCATGGAAGCCATCTTCTTGGTACGACAACTTATGGAGAGATACAGGGAGAAGAAGAAGGATCTTCATATGGTGTTCATTGACTTGGAGAAGGCGTATGATAAGATACCACGGAATGTCATGTGATGGGCCTTGGAGAAACACAAAGTCCCAACAAAGTACATTACCCTCATTAAGGATATGTATGATAATGTTGTGACAAGTGTTCGAACAAGTGATGGCGACACCGATGACTTTCCAATTAAAATAGGACTGCACCAGGGGGTCAGCTTTGAGCCCTTATCTCTTTACTTTGGTGATGGATGAGGTCACAGGGGATATACAAGGAGATATCCCATGGTGTAAGCTCTTTGCGGATGATGTGGTGCTAATTGACGATAGTCGAGCGGGGGTTAATAGAAAGTTAGAGCTGTGAAGGCGGACTCTAGAATCAAAAGGTTTTAGGCTTAGTAGAACCAAAACTGAGTACATGAGGTGCAGTTTCAGTACTACTAGGCACGAGGAGGAAGAGGTTAGTCTCGATGGACAGGTGGTACCTGAGAAAGACACCTTCCGATATTTGGGGTCTATGCTCCAGAAGGATGGTGATATCGATGAAGATGTGAGTCATCGAATCAAATCTGGTTGGATGAAGTGGCGCCAAGCTTCTGGCGTCCTCTGTGATAGGAAAGTGCCACAAAAGCTAAAAGGCAAGTTCTATAGGACGACGATTCGACCTACGATGTTGTATGGCGCAGAATGTTGGTCGACCAAGAGACGTGTCGGGGGGCTGCCCCGGGTAGGGCAAAGATGTGGTGTTAAGTGTTGCAAAGAGCTAGCCGGATCAACATATAGCCGGGTCACTTGGGCCGGATCTCTCGTGAGAGTCGGTTGGCGCATGATCAAGCTAGTGCGATAAGACGCCAGAGAGGATCCGGTAAAGACAAACCGGATCAGATTAAGAAGTGTCGGCTAAGTTAGCCGGGTTGGTCAGGAAGGATCCGGATAAAGTAGCCGGGTTGGCCAGGAAGGACCCGGATAAGGTAGCCGGGTTGGCCAGGAAGGACTCGGATAAGGTAATCCGGATATTGCACAAGGGCCAAGTAATGTCAGAAAGGTTCACGGATCCTGCAGGTCTCCTGCCAGAGGCTGAGAAGACAGCCGGGTCAAGTCGCAGGTTTTCCGGGTCGCAAGGCCCTAGGCGCTGACTTGGCCAATTCGGGAAAGAGGATATGACCGAGGCCCGGGGGCTACGCCTGCCATTGCCCTAAGTGGCAAGATAGGCCTGTTAGGGACTTGACGGCCAGGTCAGGTCACGGGATTCCTGGGAGCGCAGCAACCTAGGAGCTGACTCGGCCAATTCGGGAAAAAGGATATGACCGAGACCCGGTGGGCTACACCTGCCATTGCCCAAAGTAGCAAGATAGGCCTGCTAGGGCCTGACAGTCCAGCCGTTGGATTGACAGGAGGCAGAGGCTTGTCCTTTTCCTCTTGGCAATGCCATTGTCTCATGGAGCCAGGGGCAGAATAGTAATTCGGTTTGTGTATAAATGAGCTACCACATCCTCCAGTGCGAGGGACGGGCAACAGAGGAGGAGGATCGACCATTGTGAGCATCATTTCCCCCCAAGCTTCATCTTCTACCTGGAGCTCACTCCATTGTTCATCATACAGCTCAAGGAGCGCTCTGTACTTGTAAACACTTGAGATATAAGAGAGTAGGCTAGAGCTGCAGTAGGGGTGTTACCTCCACAAGAGGGCCCCGAAGCAGGGTACATCGTGGTGTTCTTTGCTGTTCTTGGTTTGCTTGTTCTTGTTGGTTCTTGCGAGTTCTTGCTTCTTCTTCATGCGTGCTTCGTGAGCGCGCAAACCCTCCCCGGTTCCCCCAACGCCCAAGCGAGCCCACACTTAAGCCATCCCCATGGCATCTGCCGTGACACCACCACGACAGTTGGCGCCCACCGTGGGGCAGCAGTGGCGTTGGCTGGGGTTTCCATCCGGACGGGCACCGTCGCTGGCTCCGGCGAGCGGGTCCTCTCTGGGCTCGTTTGCAAGATCGGCGAGTTCAACTTCATCAGCGACAACGCGGGGTGCTTCGCCAACAAGCCCTTCCCCGCTGACGGTTTCCTCATGACGCTCGGCAGCTTCGTCACCTACGTCGCCACCGAGCCAGTTCGCGAGTACCCGGCGCAGGTGCTCGTGGCTGCGGATCCTCCCTCTTTCCGCGCAGCTCGCGGAGGGCGTAACGCTCGCCCCGGGAGTAGCGTGGAGGTGATGATGACCGGGCCAAGTGCAGCTGCTGGCAAAGGAGATGCCAGCAAAAACATGCCCGAGGAGCTGGCCACGCCAGTTGATCCGGTTGGCAAGCCACCCGGACAGCGAAGTTCCCAAAGGAGAGACCAGATCCGGTTGGCCCGCTTGGCATGTCAAGTAGGGAGGCTCCTTAGAGGATGTCTTGGAGAAATTAGCTCGGCCAGTGGCACCTGGGGCAGATGTAGACTCACTGTAGCTCAGCTAGAGGCAGAACGCCTGAGGTTGCAAAAGAAGCCCGGTTAGTGGTGGAGTCTAGGCAAGCCTTTGATAGAGATATGAGAGAGTACAATGCTGCCAATGGTATCACAGATGGCTTTACTCCTGTAGTGCATCGCTCACGCAAGAAAGCCGAGTTGCGTAACGGGGTAAGGACCTCAATGACGAGTTAGCCAGAGCTGCAGATCGAGCTCAAGTAAGGCTACTAGTCATAGATCCGGCACAGGCAAGCCGGTATATAGCTCCCCGGCTAAGAATCTTAGGGCTGCAGCGGCAGCGCGAGCCGAATTAAGTACATTAACCGGGGATGCTTGGCGCAAGCAGGCGGAGAGAGTCAATGAGCTTGTAGATGTGTGCAACAGGCAGAATGAAGCCTACCGGAAAGCTAATCCGGATGCTGGTGGTTCCCGTGTAGTGGTGTCGGTTAAGGCTGCTAGCCAGAAGTCTAAGGGCCAGGCGTCATCTCCGCATGTTGTAGTTGACCGATCCCCAAGTGTGAACTCGGGTAAGAGCAAGCAGCTGCAAACCTATGATGCCGTATATGCGGGCAAGCAGCTAGCAGCTCAAGGAAGAGGCGGACAAAGCAGAAACAGTGGTGGTCAAGGCAATCTGGGTGCTGGAAGGGGAAATTCGGCTGGCCGAGGTCAACCACCACGCCATCCCGGACAGCAAATGATGGCACAGGTGCAGCAGCAAAGTGGTGGCCAGGTGGGCTACCGCTATGACGATGGCAATTCGGCTATGGCGCGAGCCGGATACCAGACGTATGACAATGCACTGGCGTCGAGACTGGGGCCTCGGATGTTGGATCCGGATGATCAGCGTCTCAAGTTGGACAGAATCTACCAGTCCGAGAAGCTGGAAGAGCAAGGCCCACCGGGTCCACCATGCTTTGGACCTCGGATAATGAATGAGCCAAGTGTGCCGTTGTTCCAGCTCGGCCGCAACACGAAGCCGTATAATGGCAGCACCAAGCCACAGGATTGGCTGACGGACTATGTATCATCAGTGCACATTGCGGGGGGCAATCGCCGATGGGCGGTCCGGTATCTCCCGCATATGTTAGAAGGTCCAGCCCGGATCTGGTTGAATAACTTGCCGCCGGGTAGTATCAATTGTTGGATGGATTTGGAACAGGCGTTTAACAGCAACTTCTCCAGCACCTACAAGAGGCCAAACCGACCTCAGCTCCTGGCTGCGTGCAAGCAGGAAGAGAGGGAGACAGACCGAGAGTATTTGACTCGGTGGAGCAACATGCGCAATTCTTGCGAAGGTGTAGTAGAGGAGCAGGCCATTTCATGGTTTGCGCAGGGATGCAGGCATGGTACCCCACTTTGGCAGAAACTCCAAAGAGATATGCCAAAAACCCTGGCAGATATGATCCGGATAGCAGACACGTATGCACTGGGTGATCCAACACAGCCCGCATTGGATGCAGTGGGAGCAAACAGGAGGCAACCGGTTAATAACCGAGTTGGACCATTAAGGCCCAGTGACCGACATGAATTCGGTTACAAGAGGAGAGATCCGGATTACAGATACGGTTCTGATCAAGTTGCTGCGGTAAACATGGACCAACCCGGAGCGGGAGATAGCCAGAGGCAAAAAACTGATGGTCCGGCTTGGAGGCCGAATCAAGGTGCTTGGCCGAAGAAAGTGTGGGAGGGACCAAGTCCACCTCTGACTTTTGAGTCCAGATTAGATGGGCCTTGCTGTTATCACACCACTGATCCGCGCAAACCGGCTAATCATTCGACCCGGAACTGTAGTTGGCATCACCGCATTCAGGCGGAAGGTCAAAGAGGACCACCTCAGAGAGGTGCTCCTAGACCGAATTTCAGGCCAAACATGCCGCTAACCGGAGCCAATGCAACCCCGGTGAACGCTGGAGCTCCGAGGCCAGCAGCAACGAAGCCGGTTAACCTGGTGAACATGGGAGGCAATGACAATGATGTTGGCCCAAGTAGGCAAGGTGGATACCCTGGAAATGATTACAAGGAAGCACATCAGAGTTATGTGGTTTTCGTGACCGAGCCAACTGACAAGAAAAGTCAGTTGAGAAGAGCAAAGGAGGTGAATGCAGTGATGCCAGCAGTTCCAAAGTACTTGAACTGGTCTGAGCAGGAAATCACGTGGAGCAGGGCGGATAATCCCCGAATCATGCCAAGTCCAGGAACCTATGCGCTAGTCGTGGATCCGACTCTGGTTGGGCCCAAGCTGAATGTGAAGTTTAGCCGAGTCTTGGTTGACAATGGCAGTGCCATAAACATCATGTATCGGGATACAATGGTCAAGTTGGGTATTTCGCCGAATCAGTTGCAACAGAGCAGTTGTACTTTCCATGGCATAGTACCCGGGGTGTCTTGTTCCCCCATGGGTAAGATCTGGGTGGATGTGTTGTTTGGTACCAGGGACAATCACAGACTTGAGAGTCTCGAGTTCGAGGTGGTGGATTTGGAAAGCCCATACCATGCTCTGCTTGGCAGGCCAGCATTAGCCAAGTTCATGATATCTACTCATGTGGCCTACCTCAAGATGAAAATGCCTGGCCCGAATGGTGTTATCACCGTTGCGGGAGACTACAAGAAGGCCATACAGTGTGCTACAGTTGGTTCTAACTTAGCCGAATCACTGGTGATACAAGCTGAAAAGAGCAAGATGCACGAGGTGGTGGCAATGGCGAAGTCGGCTCAGTTAGGCGTGCTGGCCATGACCAATCCGGATGCGGGCAACATTTGAGGTGCCCAAGGAGACGAAGAAGATCCCCATTGACCCGGAGAACCCGGAGCGCATGGCCATCATTGGAGCCGGTGGGCGAGAAATAGGAAAGCGCGCTCTGTCACTTCCTCCGTGAGAATCGGGATATCTTTGCATGGTCGGCTAAGGACCTGCCTGGTGTTCCGAGGGAGTTGGCAGAGCACTCTTTTTTGTCAGGCCGGATGTAAAACCGGTTAGGCAACCGACTCGGCGTCTCTCAGATGATCGAAGAAAAGTGGTGCTTGATGAGCTGGCTAAGCTGCTTGCAGCCGGATTTATTATGGAGGTGTTGCATCCAGACTGGATATCCAATCCGGTTCTGGTAGAGAAGAAGAAGGACGAACCAGCTGTGGTCAAGGTGTGGCGTATGTGCATCGACTTCACCAATCTGAACAAGGCATGCCCGAAGGATCCATTTCCTTTACCTCGGATTGATCAAGTGATCGATTCCACTGCTGGGTGTGAGTTGTTGTCTTTTATTGATGCGTACTCTGGTTTTCACCAGATACCACTGAACCCTAAAGATCAAATAAAGACTGCTTTTATTACCCCGTACGGGGCGTATTGCTATCGTGTCATGTGTTTCGGTTTGAGAAATGCCGGTGCAACTTATCAGAGATGTATGCAGAAATGCTTACACTCCCAAATGGGCAAAAATGTGCAGGTGTATGTCGATGATATCGTCATCAAAACTAAAGAAAACACACTCTCCTCGAGGATCTCGAGGAAACATTTGTGAACTTAAGAAAATATCGTTTGAAATTGAATCCGGATAAATGCACTTTGGTGTCCCGGCTGGAAAGTTGCTCGGTTTCCTTGTATCGAGCCGAGGTATTGAGGTGAATCCGGCTAAGATCCGAGCCATAGAAAGAATGAAATTGCCAAAATGTCTGAAAGATGTACAAAAATTCACCGGGTGTTTAGCCTCGTTGAGTCGGTTTGTGAGTCGGCTAGGAGAAAAAGCCTTGCCCTTGTATCAGTTGATGAAAAAGAGCACCGGGTTCACGTGGACCCCGCAAGCAGATTCGGCTTTCAACGAATTAAAAAAGATGTTGTCCACTGCACCAATTTGGCATCACCTTTGCCGAATGAGCCAATGCTACTTTACATTGCGGCCACTAACCGGGTCGTAAGTGTGGTTATTGTGGTAGAAAGAGAAGAAGAGGGCAAATCCGTGCAGAGGCCGGTGTACTATTTGAGTGAGGTGATCTCAACTTCGAAGCAAAATTATCCTCACTACCAAAAGATGACATATGGTGTGTACCTGGCGGTCAAGAAGTTGAAACATTACTTCCAAGAGCATCCGATTACAGTGGTGTGTGAAGCTCCAATTGCGGAGATCATTGGGTGCAAAGATGCAACTGGCCGAGTTGCCAAATGGGCGATAGAAGTGTCTCCTTACACACCGCATTATGAGAGAAGAGATGCTATCAAGTCTCAGGCTTTGCCGGATTTCCTTTGTGACTGGGCTGAGATGCAATATGAACCACCTAAACCGGATTACAATTACTGGAGGTTGCACTTTGACGGTTCCAAATGCAAAATCGGGCTAGGTGCTGGGGTGGTGCTCACATCACCAAAACAGGATCAATTGCGATATGTATTGCAGATTCATTTCTCAGCGTCAAACAATGTAGCCGAGTATGAGGCACTGATCCATGGGCTTAATGTGGCTCGGGACATCGGCGTTCGCCGGATTGAATGTTTCGGTGATTCGGATTTGGTCGTGCAGCAATCTTCTGGAAATTGGGATGCTCTTGATGCCAATATGGCACTGTATCGGTTTCATGTTCAGAAAATTTCGGGATTTTTTGAAGGCTGTGAGTACAAGCATATACCTCGGCTGGAAAACCAAGCTGCAGATGTTCTGTCAAAACTCGGGTCGTCTAGGGAGGCAATCCCACCCGGAATATCCTTGAATCATCTAAGGGTCCCTTCAATCAAACCTTCGCCTGATTCCGAGTCGATTTTTATTCCCAAGCAAGAATCCGAAGCTATTCCTATGAATGTTGATGTTGAGTATATCGAGGAAGACCCGGGGACTGCATGCCCGGACTCGGGGACTGCTCACACAGATTCGGAAAATGCTAACCGAGTCTTGGGAAAGAGGAGCAGAGATGAAGATGATGCTAACCGGATTGTGGGGAATGGACAGAAGCTGATAGAAGAAATAATGGCGGCCAAACCTGTGGAAGAAAATGAGCACTTGTTCCCTTTGCATCCAGTACCAGAGTGGGCTGAAGAGATCATGAAATTCATCGAGGAAGGAAGCTTGCCAAGCGATGAAACCAAGGCTAGGCGTGTCCAGAGGAGATCCAAGGCTTATACCATCATCAACAAGGAGTTATACAAAAGAAGTGTAACCGAGGTGTTGCAGCGCTGCGTGGAGCCAGCAGAGGGCAAGGAGATGCTCCTAGAGATACACCAAGGTGAATGTGGACATCATTGCAGTACAAGAGCCCTGGTGGCTAAAGTGTTCCGGCATGGATTTTATTGGCCCACTGCTCATGCAGATGCGGAGGACATAGTCCGCAGATGTGAAGGATGCCAGAGATTTGCTAAGCAAACACACTTACCCGCATCGGCACTGAAGACAATTCCTATTACTTGGCCATTTGCTGTGTGGTGTTTGGATATGGTGGGAGATTTCAAGCCGGCTAGGGGCAACATGACACATATGCTGGTGATGGTGGATAAGTTCACCAAGTGGATAGAGGTGAAACCAATCCGGAAAGTGGATGGCCGTTCGGCTGTAACCTTCTTGAAAGAAATCATTTTGAGATACGGATACCCTCATAGCATCATCTCGGATAACGGCACGAACTTTGCTGTCGGAGAGTTTGCCCGATTCTGCATGGATAAGGGGATCCGGTTAGACATAGCCTCAGTGGCACATCCAGAGTCCAATGGACAAGTGGAAAGATCAAATGCTCTAGTGTTAGCCGGCATCAAGGCTCGTCTCATTGAACCATTGTTGAAAACTCCGGGGTGCTGGATAGATGAAATTCCATCAGTTCTATGGGGTCTAAGGACTACACCGAATCGGTCAACAGGCTATACGCCATTCTTTCTGGTTTATGGGGCAGAAGCTGTCCTACCCACTGACATAGAATATGATGCACCAAGGGTGGCAATGTACACTGAAACCGAGGCAAAAGAGGCCCGGGAAGATGCAGTGGATCTGCTAGAGGAAGCAAGAGAGTTGGCCCTGTCTCGGACAGCAATATACCAGCAAAATCTCAGGCGTTATCATAGCCGAAAATCAGTCCTCGAGTGTTTCATGAGGGTGATCTAGTGCTGAGGCTGGTGCAGCGCAGCAAAGGCCGACACAAATTGTCACCTCCATGGGAGGGACCATTCATTGTGAGCAGGGCTATGCACAATGACTCGTACTATCTTATAGATGCACAGGAACCAAGGGAGGATGGCCTGGACAGACCCGGACAGAAACCAAGCGACCTGGAATGTAGCTCTGCTTCGACCCTTTTACTCTTAAAGGGCGCAATGTATGTATTTCAATTTATCATAAATGAAATCGCAGTAATCCGAGTCTGGACTCGGGGACTGCTTCGTCCTTATGCATGTGTTGTTTATTACTGTTTTGTTTTTTCCGTTCGTGTGCCGAATCGCTTTGAACCTTGTCTAATTCAAGTAATGTATGTTGTGTTGTTGATCTCGTGACTCGACTGACAAACACCAAAATGGTAGTCAAGAGCAGAGATGAGGAATATGGGAAACATGAAAATGGACTCGGGGACTCGGTCCAAAACCGATTCGGCACATGTCGTTTACTAACCCCTGTTATTTATTTTTTCGTTTATGTTGAATGATTCTAAACCACAACTCGCATGTTTCAAGTATTGTATGCTATGATTCCTATCTTGTGACTCGACTGTCAAAACACCCAAAGAGGTAGACAAGAGCAAAGATTTGGCAAAAGTAGTAAACAAGAAAACAGACTCGGGGACTCGGTTTAAGATGATCCAACATAAACCTTGTCCGGATCGCGTTAAGCATGATAAGCATAGTCTCGAAAGAACTTAAAATAGTCTATTACATCTGCTCCCGGCATACCGGGGATTTAATGTTTTTGTTAAGTACTTCAGGGTGCAGCGGACTCGGTCGCGGCAGACTCGGTCATAGGAGTTTCGGTTGCGGGAACTTCTGTGGTAGGAGCCTCGGTTAGCGGAGCTTCGGGGGCACGGGCTTCAGCTACGGGTGCTTCGGTTGAAGTGGACGCGGTTACGGGAGGTTCTGTTGCTGGAGCAGACTCAGAAGATGGTGGCACTTCGGAAGTAATCTTGACTGGAGAGCTTGAAGGATGGGCGGATTCGGAAATATCCGGATCAGGTGAAGCCTGTTTAGTAATCACAGTCAAGTTAGTGGCTGGAATCACAGGAGACTCGGTTGGAGTTTGTTCGGTGAGCTTGGCCGAGTCGGAGGCTGGTACCTTGCTGGATTCTTCTTCATCAGACTCGCCCTCAGAGTCGGCATATTCTTCTGCGGAGGCATCGTCCGATTCCTCTTCTTCAGTCTCTTCCCCATCGGAATAGACCGGAGCGTCCAGATCAAGATGCTTGGTGCGTGCAAATTCGGCCATGAAGTTGGCGGCTTCTTCACGGATCTTGATCCGGGTAGGGTCTGTAGCCCATGGAGAACCTTCGCGAAATGAGCGCACTTTGGCAAGGTCAATTAGCTCATACCAGGACATGATGAATAGTAAAGCTGCGTCAGCACCAGCGCGGGCGGATGAAGACCTCCACTGCTGTAACCGAGTCATCGCTTGGTCCAGGTCTCTGATCAGCTCCTCCGCAGGCACAACTTGCCGCGCTTCAGGAAACAAGATTCGGTGAGCCTTGAGACTGGCATTAAGCAGACCAATATGGGAATCCTTCAGAGGAGCAATCCGAGCCTTAAGTGCTGTAATATGATCTTCGATGTCCCATGTCTCTGATAGGGAGCCTCGGTTAATTTAGCTCTCTCAGCTCGGGCGTTCTCACAGCCTTGGCGGCTTGAAGCCGGATGCTGGTAAACTCTCCTACAAACAAATAAGCTAATACTGAGTTCAGCGAGAAGGAACACAAGCATATGTATCGGTTAAGAGCAGAAAGAAAAAGGGGATTCGGTGAACTTACGATCCATGTCATCGTTAAGGCTAGCAAGTGCAGCAAGCCATTTCGCACTGGCCGCTTTGTGAGCACTCAGTTCTTCTTTAGCCGCTTTGACTTCGGCTTCAGATTCGGCAATGGTCGTTTGAATTTGCTGGTCCAGTTGGCCCGCTTCTCAAGTCCGGCTTTGAAAGTATCCCGATCCTTCTGGATTATGTCTTTTTCACGCTTCAGCGTATCCCGCTCTCCTTTAACCTTGTTCTTCACTTTTTCAACTCGGTCAAGCTCTCGCTGGAGCCGAGTTACCTCTGATTTTTCCTCGGATAAAGCGCGCTTGTGCTCTTCTTCTTTCTTGTCCATTTCAAGACAGAGCCCATCGAAGGAAGTTTGGAGCTTCTGGTGCTGATGGGCGAGCTGCTTAAAGAGCTTGCCGCGAGCGGTCATGGTTTCCTGAAAGAAAACAGGCAAATGGCGTCAAAAGAATCTCGGGGACTGGCCCGAGATTAACCGAATCAGTTGGAAAAGAGACTCGGGGACTGGAAGTCCCACGGTGTCCTCGGTTAAGGCAACATTCATGTTAAGTTTTTTAGAGATTCAAGCCGAATGACTTTCTTACTCGGAGGAGTATCAGTCGTTCGACCCGAATCTCGGGGACTGGGTATAGTACTATTTGATCATGTTAAAATAAAAGCAAGATTCGGAAAAGTTTACCTCAAACACCCGGTTAGCTTCAGTAACCGAGGTCTGTACAGAGTGTAATCTTTGGCGAGGTCAGCATCATTCCAAGCTTCAATGAATTGCTTGGCGGACTCGAGCTTATCGCTGCTCGGAGGGCGCGGATTCGACACGGACTGGCCGAATCGAATCGCTGATGGGGCGGCAGAAACCTTCTTGCTAGCAACCACCTGCTTGTCCGAGGTGGTTGGAGTTGTGCCAGAGGCACCTTGAGTCGGCTTGGGTTGCGGTGACGCACCCGGAGTCTGCTTCGAATATGGCTCCTTCTGCTGCTTCTCGGAAACTTGCTGTTGCTGTTGCTGCTTCTGCTTTTTCTTCTTCTGCTGCTCTTGATTCAGCAGGGTTTGCGCTGCGGGAGTAGGGCGAGGATCCGGCTTAGGCAAGGGCGTAGCCGATGTCTTGGCCTTTTCCTTCTCCAGCTCCTTGAGAGGGCGTGGCCAACTTGAATCTCGGATGGGAGCCGAGGTTTCCTCACTCTCCAAGTCAATAACCGGCTCTGAGATGGGAGTCGGCTGAGGAATTTTGGCAGTTGTAACACGCGTCGGTGAGGTGGCAGTTCGGTCAGCAGACTGGGTTTCCATGGCCGTATCCAGTGGAGGAATGGGAGAAGAAATGGAGGAATGAGTCTGCGCGGTGGTGAGGACATCACTGCATAAAGCAAAGCAGACAGTTAACTCGGATATATATGACTCGGTTAACAGAGGAAGAAAGCAAATAAAGTGAAGTCAGTATTACCCCTTGGTGGTAGGCATCGGCTTGACGCGATTCGGCTTGTCGCCGGACTTCTTTCTTCTTTTTGTCTGTGGGGCATCTGTTTCGGGCGCCTCAGCGCGTTTCCGAGAGGTCTCTTCAGTATCTTGTTTGGCTGGAACATAAGGAGGTGGTTTCCATGAAATCGGAATAGCGTCGATGGGTTCTAAGAGGCAGCAATCTTCATCTTCCTCGTCGGAAATATGGTGAATGTTTGATTGCTTACCCTTGCGACCTGGCTTGGCACGGGGAATTGGCAAATAGTCATCCGTATCCGGATCCTCTTCGCCCTCGCGCGGCGGGCTAAGATCCGGTGTCCATGCCTTGGTGGAGAGATCTCCGTCTTCAGTAAGTTGACGATCAAACAGCTGCAAAAAAGATAATGCGAATCCGGATCAGGCCGGGGTTATTCAGATGAAGTAAGATTGAATTCGGAGAATGGTGAGCTAACCTGTGGAGGAAGTTTTTCCCGGTAGAATGGCTTTACACCCCACCGCCATTTATCCGACATCTCATTGGCAGCAATGGCGTTTACCCGTCTGAAGACGGAAGCTTTGTCAAGCTCGTGCTTGCTGATCCGGGTAGGATCTAGTGCGCCACGCATGTGACATATCTTGTGATCACGCCTTTAAAGAGGGCTGACCCGGCGAGAGATGAAGGTCCGGAGGAGGTCGTCAGAGATCATACCATTCTTCAAAAAATCCTCCAGAGTGGTATGCACTGTCTGAAGTTCAGCAATTGTTTCAGCCGGATTGTAACCGAAGTTCAGTTCGGCTGTGGGCGGCTCCATCATGAACTCGGGCAGATTGAGGGCATCATGGCCCTCAGCACTCTTCACATAAAGGAAGGTCCTTTGCCACTTCTTGACCGTGTCTAGGCCAGTGACACGGGGAAAGATGGATCCCTGCCTTGGCGTGATGCTAACCGAGCCGCAAGCAGTCAGTTGTTTCGGCTTGGTACCTGGAATGGTATGCTTGCGGAGGTGGAAGTATTTGGCCCATATATCCACACTCGGCCAGAGGCCGAGATAGCCTTCGCAGAAGGAAGTGAAAGCTGATAAAGAGACGAAGGCGTTCGCCGGGAGGTGGTGAAGTTGTAGTCCGAAAAAGTCCAGAAGGCCCGGAAGAAGTCACTAGCAGGCAATCCGAACCCGCGCTCGAAATGCGCTATGAATACCACGCGCTCACCGGGTTCGGGGGCCGGTGCGAGTTCTTTTCCGGGTCTGCGGCATATAACTTGCGGCGTTATACGCCGGGTGGCTCGTAGCCATTCCAAATCATTCCGGTAACATCAGATCCCTCCCATCTGCCGGAGGAAGTTTGGCCATAACCGACTCAGTTCTGCAGTAAAAAGGCAGATAACCGGATTAGGAGATTCGGAATCCATGACACCAAAGAAGAGTCGGATAACATTGAAACCGAATCAGATCTAAGGTAACTCGGCTAATCTTATCCCGGGTAGGGTTAACCGGTTCCAGTAGGGAAGGTGATGCGGTTGGGAATCGCAAACATCTTTCCGCGGGTTTCTAGGGTTTGGAAGATCTACAGCGGTGGTAAAAAAGAAAGAAAATTACGGGTAAAAACATGGTTGAACTGCTCCTACGGTGACAAGTCTTTCTAGGCTAGTCTGATGTAAAACTTGGAGAGAAAGTATACGGAGTATGCTATGGCATGAACATGGCTTAGATACGTATCAATCTAGCAAGAACAGGCATGTGTATTTCAAGAGTATGAACTTGTCACGGTGGCTATGGCGAGAGGAGGAAGAACTTACAGTGCTGGTTCCTCGAAGGAGGAGTTCGACGGAGAAATGGCGGAGATGGGCGCGAGGCGCGGCTCCGGCGGTCTTGCTCTGGTGCGCTGTGCGTCCCCGGCGCGGCGAGTTTGGAGGTCGAGATTGCGGCGGCGACGGCGGCGCAGATGGTGTTCGTAGAGTGGGGAACGAGCGGAGAAGAAGAGAAACCACCGCACCCCTATTTATAGCGCCCAGCGGTAACGGGCGCACTACCGCGCGGTTTTCGGAGCGTCGCACAGTAACTGCACCCTGGAACTCTGTGGCCACATCTGTGGCCGTGTGTTCCAAACACATGTTGGGCCATAGAATTGGAAGCAGTTGCACGGATCCTGTGTGCCGGTCAACGGAGAAAACGAGAAGACGCGGTCGTTTGGTCAAATGCACTCGAGTACCCGGAGAATCCGGATGATGTGCTGTCAGTGGCATGTCAGATCAGAGATCCGGATTATGGGGCTTTACGCAGAGATCCACTGCCAAGTATCCCGGGAAATCCTGAGACAAGATTGTATGATCTATGATTCGGTTAGTGATGTTAATTTTTAACCTGCTACGGCTCTTCAGCCGAGGCTGTAGAACCGCACCAGCTTCGGGGACTACTGTCGGGGGCTGCCCCGGGTAGGGCAAAGATGTGGTGTTAAGTGTTGCAAAGAGCTAGCCGGATCAACATATAGCCGGGTCACTTGGCCGGATCTCTCGTGAGAGTCGTTTGGCGCATGATCAAGCTAGTGCGATAAGACGCCAAAGAGGATCCGGTAAAGACAAACCGGATCAGATTAAGAAGTGTCGGCTAAGTTAGCCGGGTTGGTCGGGAAAGACCCGGATAAGGTAGCCGGGTTGGCCAGGAAGGACCCGGATAAGGTAGCCGGGTTGGCCAGGAAGGACTCGGATTAGGTAATCCGGATATTGCACAAGGGCCAAGTAATGTCAGAAAGGTTCACGGGTCCTGCAGGTCTCCTGCCAGAGGCTGAGAAGACAGCCGGGTCAAGTCGCAGGTTTTCCGGGTCGCAAGGCCTAGGCGCTGACTTGGCCAATTCGGGAAAGAGGATATGACCGAGGCCCGGGGGCTACGCCTGCCATTGCCCTAAGTGGCAAGATAGGCCTGTTAGGGACTTGACGGCCAGGTCAGGTCACGGGATTCCTGGGAGCGCAGCAACCTAGGAGCTGACTCGGCCAATTCGGGAAAAAGGATATGACCGAGACTCGGTGGGCTACACCTGCCATTGCCCAAAGTAGCAAGATAGGCCTGCTAGGGCCTGACAGTCCAGCCGTTGGTTTGACAGGAGGCAGAGGCTTGTCCTTTTCCTCTTGGCAATGCCATTGTCTTTTGAGCCAGGGGCAGAATGGTAATTCGGTTTGTGTATAAATGAGCTACCACATCCTCCAGTGCGAGGGACGGGCAACAAAGGAGGGAGGATCGACCATTGTGAGCATCATTTCCCCCAAGCTTCATCTTCTACCTGGAGCTCACTCCATTGTTCATGATACAGCTCAAGGAGCGCTCTGTACTTGTAAACACTTGAGATACAAGAGAGTAGGCTAGAGCTGCAGTAGGGGTGTTACCTCCACAAGAGGGCCCCAAAGCAGGGTACATCGTGGTGTTCTTTGCTGTTCTTGGTTTGCTCTGTTCTTGTTGGTTCTTGCGAGTTCTTGCTTCTTCTTCATGCGTGCTTCGTGAGCGCGCAAACCCTCCCCGGTTCCCCCAACGCCCAAGCGAGCCCACACTTAAGCCATTCCCATGGCATCTGCCGTGACACCACCACGACAAGACGACATATCTAACAGTTAGGTGTAGTGGAGATGCGCATGTTGAGATGGATATGTGGCCACACAAGAAAGGACCGGGTTAGGAATGATGATATACGTGAGAGAGTTGGGGTAGCACCAATTGAAGAGAAGGTTGTCCAACACCATCTAAGATGGTTTGGTCATATAGAACGTAGGCATCCGAAAGCGCCATTGCATACCGGACGGATAAAGCGGGATGAGAATGTTAAGAGGGGTCGTGGTAGGCCAAACTTGACATGGGAGGAGTCTGTTAAGAGAGATCTGAAGGATTGGAATATCACCAAAGAACTAGCCATGGATAGGGCTGCGTGGAAGTTAGCTATCCATGTGCTAGAACCATGACCTGGTTTCGAGATCTTATGGGTTTCAACTCTAGCCTACCCCAACTTGTTTGGGAAAAAAGGCTTTGTTGTTGTTGTATGTGAATTTTAAATTAGTTGAACACGTGTTTAAATTCTGGAGGATTTAAAAAAATGTGGACTTGTTTAAACTTTTCTGAAAACTTGATTCAATACTTTTAAGACAGTATTAATGTGACTACAAAAAAGTTGTAAACATATTCAACTTATGAATTTGGTTTCATATGAATTTTAGTTGCAATGAATATTTTTCAAACATGTTTGAATATGCTATGAAGAGGCCTTGATAACTCTAGTGGCCCCCTTGATCCGATGATCAGCAGCACGAAAAAGCATGAACTCTGTACCACTTCTACAGATTTCATCAAGACATAACATCACGTGATTTCATTTTAAATTCTCGTCAAAAGAAACTCATTGGTAATCGGAGTTTTGGAATAAATCACTTTGAAATTTCGAATTCACCAATTGATTCAAAAGTGGTACAGAGGAGGCAACCTCCTCACTGCAATTATGTGATGTTATGTTTCAATACACGGACGTGGATGAAGCAATTTGCATCATGCCATGGCCAACTACATGGTGGACAGCTATCCACCTAGTATCGGGGGGGTTCAAAATGGCTTGTTGAGCAAAATCGCTGCCTGCAAAGGAGGCAACCTCCTCCCTGCAAAAAAGAAAATAAAGGATGGGAGTGATGAGGGCATGGAGAGCACATGGAAGAAGATGATCAAGAGAGAGGGGATTGGTGGAACTGTAAAGGCTGCAGAGGTGGGTTCCAGAGAGTGTTCTTCGTGTCAATCGGTATAAAACTGCTGATGTGGCAATAAAATTGGTGAACTGTGTCAAACGTCGGTGATATGGGTGTGTTCCGAACGATTTTTAGAGTTTAGTGGTGGAAGTTGAACCAGATAAGAGTCGCAGGGTTGTAAACTGAATTTACAAATTTAGGGGGCTAATGGGACTTCTCTCAAGCAAATACGGAGTAGAGAGAGATACTTCGATGTGCTGGTCAACAGAAGCCCAGACCCATTGATGGCCCGGCGATATTGCAGCCCGCGGCCCGTAGACAGTCTTGGTCGCTAGTTTTCTGCCTGAAGAGCCCAGGGCCTGTTAAGGGCCCAGGAAGGTGGTTAGGCTTCTCACTCTCTCGGCAAAACCCTTCTTCCCCCTCTTCTTCCCCCAACCCATCGGTCGGCCGCAGCAACGCCGCCATGGCCGCCGTCGCCGCGAGGTCGCGCGCCGCCGCCAGTGCCGCGTGGTCCCGTCTCCTCTCCCACCACCACGCCGCATCCACCTCGCTGCCCCACCTAGTAAACACCCCTCGGATCCTAGCCCAGCGCCGCCACCTCGCCTTCTCCTCCGCCTCCCCCGGCGGCGGCGGGGCGGGGGCGGGGCAGGACCCAGCAGAACCCGATGCAGAGCGAGCGAGTGATCTACGACCTGCTGGCCGAGCAGGAGCGGGAGCGGAAGCGGGACCGCGAGGAGCGGCGCAAGGCCGGGGAGGAGGTGGACGAGGCGGCGGAGGCCGCCGAGGACTTCCTCGGCGTGCGGCCGCTGCTCGAGAAGCTGGAGCGCCGCAAGGCCAAGGAGGCCTCAAAGCCCTTGCCCGACGACTTCTTCTGGGAGCCCACCGACTCCGACAGCGACGAGGACGACGAGCGCTTCTCCGCCGACTCCGTCAGGCGCCGGGCCGACGAGTTCGACCGCAAGTGCAAGCGCCACGACGAGCTCCTCCGCTCCTTCGCGGAGGCCGGTAATAATATCCTTCCTCTGTCTTGCTCCATTTCAAGATCACATTTCGCTCTCGTTTATATGATCAACGACCATTTCAAGATCACATTTCGCTGATTCGCTCTCGTTTATATGACCAACGACTAGTGCAAGATCACATTTTTGCTCCGATTGATAGTTCTGTATTGTCATTGTGCTCTGATCTGTGTGTGGATCTAGTTTGCTCTGCCCAATAATAGATAGTTCTGTATTTTCATTTCTTGAACAGATAACCTCGACGACGCTCACAAACTCATGACCAAGATCGACAAGTTCGAGCAGCGGCACCTGGCGCTGCCGCTCGAGTACAGGGTCATTGGGGACATGATGAACCGCCTCAAGGACGCCACGGGGAAGGACGCTTCGTGCTCCTCCAGAAGCTCAACCGGGCCGTCAGGCTCATGGAGGTCAAGGAGGCGTACGACCCCAGCAACCCCGCCAACTTCGGCCTCATCCAGCACCAGCAGGTCGGCTCTCCGGACGACGTCATCGACAACGCCGGCTTCGACAAGGAGAAGCAGATGATCACGGGCGCGGGCGACGATGAAGACGAGGAGGAGTTCAATGAGGACAAGGAGAAGGACGATATGCTCATTGAGAAGCTGAATTCGATCGAAAAGAAGATCGAGGAGAAGCTGGCGGACCTGGATCATACCTTTGGTAAGAAGGGAAGGGTTTTGGAGGAGGAGATCAAGGATCTGGTGGAGGAGAGGAACTCCCTCACGGACAAGAAGAGACGTCCTATGTACAGAAAAGTATGTGCCATTTTATCATTGAACTGCCATAGCAGCCACCTTCATTGTTCTTCTTAACTTTAAATCTGTATCTCCATTGTGCCTGCTACATTTGCTCTCTGCATTGTTATCAGTATTTGTGTATGCTAACACATTTGCTTTGTTATGCACCTCACAGGGTTTTGATGTGAAGGTCATTGACGTTAATCGAACATGTAAAGTTACAAAGGTGAATGCTCTATGATCCAATGTTTGTAGATACAAGCTATAGACATTTCCTTAGATCTAATAATGTGTTTCTCTTCTCAGGGAGGCCAAATAGCAAAATACACGGCATTGCTGGCAACTGGAAACTACCATGGTGTTGTTGGTTTTGCAAAAGCTAAAGGCCCAACAGCCAAGATTGCAATACAGAGGGTATGTATCTTCCCCTCTTCCAGACAAATATATAGAATTTTTTTTAGCAACTGAAATATTTACTTCCTCCTTCTATGGTTGCTTGTCCTCTGTCAGCGCAAATAGTAGTTTCTGATGCATTATCCATTCCACTGTTGGCTCGATTCCCTTTTCCTTTTGGTTGTTGATGCGGTATGTCCATGTTTACATCGAGAGAGACTGAGCTGTGTGAGCATGTGCACGTGTGTGTAGTGTGTACACAGGGCTATCATGGTATTGTGTGCATATATTATTCATTTCATAACTGTGAACTCAAATTGCTGAATATGTTCGACTTTATATTCTCGCTGATGCAAGATGTGTTGCTAGATCTTGTAGACTGATATGATATTTGCTTTAGGGTAGTTATGCCTAGTGAATTTTCTCCAAAATAATCATACTGAACTGTCAATCCTGGGTCTCCATCTCGGCAGTACTTTTAGACTCATATGCTGATACGTTGAGTTACTACTTATAGACCGTTGTGGAATTTAACACCTCCACTGAAATGTTCAGCTCTGGCAGGCTGATTCGATTGTATGACACTTGCTTCCTCTTGAAAGAAATTATGTTGGTCCAGTGTGGCCTATATATTAGTATCTCTAGTGAAATTTCTCCAAAATTTAGTCGCATGCTGAATAGTTAATCCTTGGTCTGTCCATCTGAGTGGTGGCTTCTCTCATATGCAGTTGCGCTAATTACTGAGTTACTTACTAGTTCTAGATTTTTTTAGCTGAAAATACTAGATTTAGACTTCAGTGGACTTCAACACCTCAACTGAAAAATTCAGCTATTACATGAAGTGTGTTGTTCTGTTTCCAGGCTTACGAGAAATGCTTCCAGAACCTACACTACATGGAGCGGTATGAGGACCACACAATTGCTCACGCTATTCAGGCCAAATATGAGAAAACAAAGGTAAACACACCGACATGTCTGGGGATCAAACCTCTCATCTTCTTCTATCGCTTGCTATGTGACGAACGTGTGTAATATGATCTCTGCCTGTGTGCATCTTACTTCAGATCTACCTCTGGCCTGGACCAATGAGAAGCGGGATGTGTGCGGCCGGTAGGACCGTCGAAACGGTGATGTATCTGGCTGGTTTCAGCAACGTCAAGTCAAAGGTGAGTGCTTCCGCTGTACACTACCAGCTATCTATCACTCATTTGCATCGCGGGGTGGTAAAAACCTTATGTATGTTTTTTACCCTGCAGATCATCGGATCAAGGAGCCCGCTTAACGTCATCAAGGCTCTCTTCATAGCATTAAACGCCGTTAGTGCCTACTACCCAAAACATTTATTTTCAGTTATTTTGCGACATTTGCTCACCCATTTTTCTCAAATGGTCTCCCACCTGTACTTTTGACGTGTCCTGCAGATTGAAACACCAAAGGACGTCGAGCAGAAGTTCGGACGGACTGTCGTCGAGTCGTACCTGTTGTAGTCAATCAGCCCCGTATGTTTGTGTTTTGAGGAGATTGGTCATGTGGGCCTTGGTAGCTGTGGCGTGGGAAGACCAAAGGGGAGAGCGGCCAATGGCAGATGTAAACCGTGAGCCGTGTTTGATTTGGCGATTCCAGCTATATTTGTCCCGTGACCGGTCCCCTCGTGGCCGGGTACTGTAATTCTTGTAGCTATCTGCCAACGGTGACCAGATAGATAGTAGGCGGCATATATGGTCTTTGGCAACAGAAAAAAAAAAATCTTCCATCCATTTATGGTCTTTTGGTTTTATTACTGGTGATCTGCTGTGTGTAATCCAGTTTATGAAATTCACATAGATCATTTCAATACTTGGTAGAAGGAATAAAAAAACCTTGTATTGCTGATTTTGTCTGCTGATCTGTAGCAGTAAACGAAAAAACAGATGGTGATAGCAGCAGTGTTCACATCCTACGCATACATACACAGGTATAGAGAGAAACAATACCATCTTTGCATTGCTTGGTAAAGAGATGTGATAAAATATACTCTCTCCGTTCGGAAAATGATGTCTTAGATATATCAAAATTTGGATGTATGTGGACATGTTTTAGTGTACACATACATCCAAATCTAGATATATCCAAGACATCCTTTTCCAAACGGAGGGAGTATATGGAATAAGCTACATAGAGTACCCAGCAGAGTACTGTTGGGTGAAGAATCAATAACAGGAGCACTAGTAATTTGACAGCGTTGGCGTTTGACAGCGTTGGCGTTGGGTCAGGTGTTGATGTCGGTGTTGGTGGTACTCCCAGGTTCTTCACATTCGCAAACCCCTGTGAACGCATCCACCCATCATAAATTCATAATCATGTCGATAGATTGTTTCTGCTGCTTGTCCATACCATAAATAATCTATCTTTCTGTTATCAAAAAAAATTCTATCTTTCTAGTGTGAGACATATCAAAAAATAATAGAGCAGTTACTTACTACTCACTCCGTTCAATATATCTTGTCGTTGCTCGTTGGTATGGAATGGAGGGAGTACTGTTTAATTACTTACTGCTGCTCTCTGTTAAAAAAGTTACTGAATGGAAAATTCAGACATTACATCATACAAGTTCGAACTGGCTGGAGTTGCAAGAATTGCAACATCATGCAACATTTTCTCCTCGAAGGTGTCAAAATAGTGCCAAAAAGGTCGCAACATTTTGAAAACACCAGTGCAACAAAAATGCGACACTAAATATTCACTGGTCGCAGCACAAACAACCTAATACACGAGAGAAAAAGGTCAAAAAGAAAAAAATTGTGAAGCATGGCCGGGAATCATTTTCGGCACCTCACGAAAAACATTCGCATCAGCATTAGACTTGTTTTACCTTGGAGCCCCATCTTCCGAGTTTGACTTTGAAGCCAACCTTGATTTCGAGCCTCGCAACCATCCATGGTTGTGAAGTTTCAAGAGAGGGGAGGTCGAAGAAAGAGGGGGAGGACGAGGGGAGGAAGCAAAGTGGTATGGTTAAATCTGCGTTGGGGAGGGTTTATACTTACCCAAATCCATATGTCGGTTATCCATAGCCATGGAAACTTATATTTGTCCATACCCCCCAAAAAATGGATATTGTCCAATGTCCATATCCAAGAGCAACGTAGGCTATAGCTAAATATGTGTTGGCTTCACCAGGCGCGCTGGACGAGCACTGCGACCCGAGACGGACTGAGTGGAGTCGTTTATTTTACTGGGCTGCAGAGCCTACACATATTTTTTTTCTGACGGGTATAGATTTTTTTTTGAGCTGTCTGACGGGTAGATTCTGTTGTGTTGAGCCCACGCACACCATCGCGGCACCATAGGCGCGAGCGCGAGGGGCACACACCTAGGCCGGATCACACCCATGTGAGCTGTTTTGCTCTTTTCTCCCCACGCGCGCGGCACGGTGGAGTACGTGGTGGAATCTAGCTTGGCCTCTCCCTAGCTTCATCGATCCAATGCATTCTCTTTCTCTGAAGTGGAAGGCAAAAACGACAAATCTGACCCTGACGTCAAAGTTTAGCACAAAATGAACCCTTTTCGAAAGTTTAGTCGGATCTAACCCTTTTTAGTACCGCTCAACATACAGGCGGTAGGGTACCTGGGGTACCGCTAAGGTCACTGGCGGTAGACCTCCTGGTCCACGGTCCGCCAGTGCCGGTTGACTGCGCTGACATGGCGATACCGCCAATGGGGGTGGCGGTATACTCTGCGGGGTACCGCCCCTTTCCCTGGCGGTAGACCCTTGCAAGTACCGCCCGATATGTTGGCGGTTCTGGCTGAGAAAGTTAAGTGGTTGCGGGGCGACGCCGCCGCGTCCCCAGCCTCTCATTCTTCCCCACTCAAATCTCGACCGAGCTGCTGCCCTCTCTCCCTCTCTCCTCCCCACTCAAATCTCTCTCAAATCCCTCCAAATCGGAGGGTATAGCTCGTGGAATCGGACCATCTCCATCCTTTGAGGTAGTCCTTCTCAGATCTCACGCTTTTTGTTGGATTTGTGTTACTTTGAGGTATTGTTCAGTTTTAGGCAAACCCTAGATTTGTTGATTTGTCCTAAATCCATTATTTGAATTGGTGCAATGCGGGTTATATGGTGTTTGTGACGTGTAGAAATCATTGTGGTTAGATAGATTCATGTGTTTTCTTACCTAGAATTATGGTTGAGTCTAGGGTTGGAGGTAGTGGTTAGCACACATGTATAATTTAGATAATTGTGGTGTGTTTGCTATTACACATCAATGTGATACATTGTGTTTCTTGTCATTTAATTATAGATGGCAAGAATCGTGAATGTCCATCATGTTGACAAAGAGGGATTTTTTAGTAACAATGAAGAGTTTGTTGACAATGGAGAAAAAGTTATGGTGTTTGCCAATAGTCCGACGTATGCCGAGGTTGTTGCAAGAGTAAGGGAAGTTTTGAAATGGATGGATCCTAGGGAGAAGGTTGAACTAGATGGAAGGTATTTTGTGGGATCGGGACATCGTCCGCGAAAGAAAAAATACCTATCACATGCGACTTAGATAGGGGGCATACAAAGAGGTTGTGGCAGCTTCCAAAGACAAGTCGCTCGAGTTATTTGCTACCAAGGTTGGCGGTGATTGATTGCATATTGATTTGAACCGTGTGCCTCCCTCCTCACATGATGCAATGACCCCCACTAGGAATGTGTCACTTGATGATGCAGTTAAGTTGAAAAATATGAGCCAACCTCCATTGAGCTAACAAATTGACTTGGAGATGAATGATGGCGACCAAATCGATGAACAAGAGGAATATGTCAATGTGGATCACGGTTATGGCTTTGGCATTGAGGATGAAGATAGGGGAAGAAGACATGGAGGGTGATGTGTCCGAGTGGGAGGACGAGTATCATGACACTTATATGGAGATGTAGAGGCACGAGTCGAGGAGGATGGCATGGAACGTGACACCTTCTATCGCCGTTGCTATGCCTCCGACTCGGACGACGAGGGCCTGGAGGAATTGGACGAAGACAGGTTCACGGCGAGAGAAGCCCAAGCCTTTTTAAAAGTGGTAGGCCAGGATCGCCGAATTCCATTTTTTCGTGATCTCACGCTTGCGGATAAGGCTATAGTGGATGGTAGGCGAGAGAAGCGCCTCGCTAAGGAGGCTCGTGAGGCGGAGAGGAAGAGAAAGCGAGAGAAGGCAGATGTCGCGGCGGCGGAGGACAAAGAGCGCGACAAGAAGGGCAAATGGCCACGAGTGTTGGACATCTAAACCTTGTGTTGCTCTATGTTTTGGATTTGCGTCGTGTCATGGATCTAGCTATCTATTTCGTGAACTTGCAATGGATTTGGTCTTGTCATGGATCTAGCTATCTATTTGGTGAACTTGTAATGTATTTGGTCATCTATGTATTTGAATCGTGTCATGCATCTAGTAATCTGTTTCGTGAATGTGTCATGTATCTGCTAATATTTTGTCGTACCATTATTGCTTACGGTGGAAGTCCCACCGTGAGTTCCAGGTCGTACTGCCAATTGTAGAGGCGGTAGAGGTGCTGGGCGGTACCGCCAATTAAGCTGGCGGTACGTTAGCTATGGTACCGCCCGCGAAATGACAATAACAGGAGCATGTCGTCTGGCGCGCTCCAGGTGCTACCTCTGGCCCATCCGGCGGTACTATTGTACCGCCTGTTTGCTAGGCGGTAATTCCGCAAATAGTACCGCCTCTGAGCTTGCACACAGCAAGTTTGGCCGAGTTCCAGGTCGTACCGCCAAGGAAGCTGGCAGTAGACAGGGAAACCCATACCGCCTCGTTTCCAGGCGGTGCTGGCCCGGAATTATTCACACAAACTAAGACTACTGACAATTGTTTTCATAGACTGAGAGTATAGAAATTTCGTCTCAAACAAGATATATTATCAGCTGACATAGTAAGTTCATGACAATATATAATAAGGCAAATATTACATAGTTCTACTCAAGCATCACATAGGGCATGTTATCACATAGTTCTTCACACATATAACAATTAATACATAGTTGGACTCAAGATTGACATAGTTCATGACAAGGCCGACATATTATCACTTCTTCCTTCCCCCTTGGCTGCCAATTTGCTGGGCTGTGCCGGCTCTGTAGAGGGAAATTGTCGTGCCTTGCGGCGGGGTGGAGGAGGGATTCTCTGTCCTTGTGGACTGAACATTGTCTTCTGCTTTCGATTCCTCACAGTCGGCTGGCTGGGCTGAGTTGGTTGGTGCATCCTTCAGTTGTGACGAGGGCATCTCCTCCCAGCTCGGGTCCTCTTCCTCCGAGTGCTCCTGCTCCTCCTC